>VZTA01010180.1:0-19295 GCA_013398855.1 Mohoua ochrocephala
CACCTGTCTTTCAAACTAGGACACTTTAATATTCAAAAATACTCTTCAGAGCTATCAGAAGAGAATCAGACTCCTTTTCATTCCAAAAATAAATTGAAAAACTTCTTCTCACTCTAGTTAAATATGAAATTTAAAATCACTAACTCCATTCTGTTTTCTTAATTAGCATTTAAAGTCTATTAATTTCCATGATCTATAATGGAACATTTCCATAAAGAACTTTTTCAGAAAGGGCTTATTTGTTAATCTGATTTATTAGTACTTTAAGAGAATGGGAAATTATCTTGAGAAGGACTTCTGCCAAATCTATTTGTTACCAAAAATTGGTAAAAATAAAACTCCTTAACACCAATGTAGCATTAAGAAGCAGGCATTCTTTATTTGGCTGGATGCACAAGGGGATATCTCCTCCAGAATATCGTGCATGCGGAGTACAGAAAAAGCTCCTGTTTATATACTGTATTTTACATACATATTCATAGGTTTTCCCAGAAGAAACATACATATGATAGTAATTTCCCCAAAGTCATTAGCATATTTTCCCTCCTGTTTGCGCATGCGTTCTTCTGTCCTGGGGGTCTCTTTGGTGGTCCCTGGTGGTTGGCAACCCCAAATTCATACTTGACCACCTGGTGAACTGGTAAAAAGTTGGCATAACTGGGCTGGTTACTCTCCAGTTCTTCTTCTTGGTCAATGTTTAACATGATCCTACAGAATAAGCATTGTGCAGTTCCATAGGCCAGTGTATTTTGAAGAATAAGCATTGTATTAACCCACCAGGTGCAAACAATTCTTCATCTAGCACTATATTTGTAAATGATTTTTAATTTTTGAATTAAAGACTTCGGTAAGCCCAGCCGAGTGGGTATGATGCAATACAATCTCCATGCTCCAATGGCTCTTCTCAGACAAGAACATTAAAACCCTGTCCAGTCATCATATGAAGAAGTCTTTGACTACGTAAATTTTAAGGGGCCAGTACTATCTGGATTGTTCTCCACATATTCTATTTTATATATAAGAATTTCTGGCAAAATGCCTTGTAGTCAGCTAGGGTATTCCAGTTCAGTTAACTAGACCATTAAAACAAAAGCCATATTGGCTGTAAGCCTTATTTCATACTTACAATTCTGTTATGCACCACAATTGGAGCTGAAATAGCAGATTATTGCCTCTAATGCTGCTACTTACTATTGCCTGTCCTTATATAGATTTTGCCAAGTTAAACTCTGAGTTTACAGATTCATCAGCCTTTGACTATACTTCTTTCCATGCCTGGACAGACATAAGCACAACCCTTGGCAAAGATGACATTGTCCAATCACTTCAAGACTCTTAAAACTTGAAGATGTACAAGTCCAATATAACTAATTTCATCTAAACCACAAAACTATAATATTGAATAAGTTTGTTATAGTAAGCCATTCAGGAAACCCAACACTCTCTCATTTGAGACAGGAGAAAAACTTCCTTGATATTACAATTACTGTGTTAGAATTTGTGTGGGTTTTGTTTAATTTATACTAAGAAGTTATTTAAAGAAAGCTAAGGCTATGAATTGGATACTGTTTCATTTATAAATATCCACTTATTTAAATTCTCTTCTAAAAAGAGGTCTTAAAGAAAAAAAAACAGTTTAAAAATAGTGTAAGTTTGGCTGTAAAAACCAAATATATAATTTAAGTTGAGCACAGTGTAAGAAGCAAGCCTTTTTTTTAACTAACAACATATTTACAAGTTCATAAAAAACTATTGAACTGGAGTAGATGTTTTGTGCTTATCACCAGTATTTTATTGTAACTGGCTACTTGCACAGTTTAGAAGAGGAAAAAGAAAACTAAGTTCACTATATATATAATTTGTACTGGCTACTTGACTATATACAAGTGTCCTGGTTCTGGCCAGGACAGGGTTAATTTTTGCAGTAGCCAGGAGGGGGCATGGCCAGGACCCGGAGGTTATTCTCTACTACCTCAAGTTATTGCCAGGGGCAGAGGAAAGGGACTCTCTTCCGGGGAGAAGGGGTTCCTTCTGGTCAAGCAAGCATGGTGGATGGACCAGTGGGCTAATGCTGGTTCCAAGCCAGAGAGTGGTTGGGTGGCGCTGGTCCCAAGCCAGACGGAGCAATTTGGGGGGTGCTAGTCCCAAGGGAGAGAGCAGTCACTCTCTCTTTTGTACACTTTTGTTAGTAATATTGTTGCTGCTACTGTTCGTTTTCTTATCGCATTGCTGTTTCTAGTAAATTGTTCTTATCTCAACCCGTGATCTTCACCTTTTGTACCTCCAGTTCCCCTCTCCAGCTGCCACAGGGGAAGAGAAGGAGGGGAAGGAGGATCGAGCGAGCACCATTGTGGTTTGGAGAGTCTCAGCGGGAGCACTAAATTAGAGNCTAAATTAGAGCGTACTATTCCTAAACCATGACAACAAGGCATAATGATCATAACACAGCCTAGTCTCCATAACAATTTGTGCACAAAAAGACACCAGATATTATGTGAACATTATAGTGAAATGACATCACAAGTCCAGTGATAAGTCAGCATAATACAAAACAAATTTATCTACTGCAAATGACTTTTTTTAAAATATAAAAACAACAATAAGCCTTTATTCAGTAGTAACTTAACCAGAGTCTGATGCAGAGATTTGTTGTGTATTTATAATTCTTTTAAGGAAAGCAACCTCTGCAGATAAGTTTGCCATGCCCTGCTTCAAATACAGCTTCTCTGACTCAGAGACACTGAAGATACTGTCTTTTATTTCAACAATTTCAGCTTTGCAACCACTCTGAATTCTTACATTTAGTTCCTTTTGATGCCAGAGTTCTGGTTTGAAAGACCAGTCTTGGATATTAGTCACTTGAACTGAGAAAGGAGTGAGAGAAGAATGCACCAAGTTTTGTGCAGTGTTTTTTTCAAGCTCAGCATGTCTTTTTGATGACATATCAATAGGTGATGATAGTTTCTGTGCAGCATTATAGTCATTATCTACTGCTTCCACCTTAACTTGCATGGCCTTGGCTTTAATTCGAAGCTTGTGAGGCAAAGCTGAAGAATTCACTTCTGGAACTTTAACTGTTGCACAAATATTTTTATGTTCAACTGGAGAATGGATTGGACCCTTAGGAACCTGCTGTTCATCTTCTCCATCAGATGACTTTCCAACTGCATTATCATCAATTTCTGAAGTTCTGGGGGAATTACTTGAGGACCTGTTGACTTGTAACAGAGGAGGAGAATGTAAGTACCTGTTAAAGGTAGTTCCCATGTAGTGTGGATATATGGATGCTTTCTGAGAACTTCTGTCATCTCTTGTCTCTCTCTCTAATTCCACGGGCTCCTGTTTTATAATCTGGAACTTATTTTCAGGACTTCTGCAGTTGTTTCGCATACAACTTGATTGTGTATGCTCTAGTGATGATATTTCAGACATATCAGACATAGAGCTTTGAGGAGAATGTTTAATGACAGAAATATAACTGCTACCAACTATAGATGGTTCATGTTCATCCACAAATGAGTTAATATTTGATTTGGGACTTTGATAATCTTTAAAATACACAGCTGTTGCACTACCAAGTTTCTGTATCTCTTGGGCATAGGCTGCAGAAGTAATTAAACCAAACTTGAGTTTCAAAGAAAGCAGCTCTGCCTTCAAAGTGGCATTCTCTTCTCCCAGTGCAATTAGTTTGCTCTCTAAGACAAGGTCATTCAGTCGCCGTTTTTCACGAGATCTTTTAGCAGCTTCATTATTTTTCCGCCTTTTCTCCCAATACATAGCATCTTTCTTTTCATCTGGAATGAATTCTCGTTTTCTCCGGCAAGCTGAAGATTTGCTTTTTCCACTAGCTTCAGTGAGTAGCATCTCTACATTTGCAGACAATTCTTCAGACACTTCTGCTAGAGTAGATTTAAGTACCATGATTTTGTCCCCATTTGTGTCAACAGGTCCATGTTCCTTTTTAAGGGTCTGCATTTTTCTCAGCTGCATCAGAAACAATTTGTAATAGATCTACAATGAGCAACAGAGCAAACTATTTCCCCAGTACTTCTCATACCACAACTTCAGTACTTTAAAAATGCACGCATATCCTTCCTTTTGTTTCATTTTCTCAAACAGAAGTGTCTAGATTCAATTTTATTGGCAGAGGTGATGAGAATCTTCTAAATAACCTTCAATAAATTGAGAATTTGATTACTGTTTAGGAATTTCTGGGTTTTGGCATTCAAAAGTAACTTTCAATAAAAAGCTTAGACTAGCATTTGATTCATTAAACTTGCTGTAATATGAAGGAAGCTTGACACTGAAACAACTGATATTCTAAGCTTTATGATACCTAGATAGCAGATTTGCTTCCAAAACAAAAATTAATAAAAGAAATTATATCTTTGAATTTTGATCTGAGAAAAATGTCACACAACTTTCCATAATATCACTGACCAACTTAAACCTAGCACTTAACACTGCTGAACACCATACATGTTGATGAGCAGCACTGGAAAGTATCTTGTCATTACAAACTAAAACATCTCTTCAGAATACAGCTGTGGTGCGTGTTTTGGCAACGCTATATAGTTGGGTCCTCCACAGACTAAAAATAACAAGCTGATTTAGAGAAGCTAGAGTGCTTTCTATTGTCTTAAAATAACACTGCTATCCATAAAGTTATTAAACATTTAACTAGTGCTTTTGTATCCTGTAAATTTATATATAAAATGCATGTTGTGTGCATGTGTGTATACACACATATTTCAAGTTTTAACATCCCTTTTTGATCAATCAGATAAATTGAAACTAGTAAACGCACACACGATTCTGGCAAATACAGAAGCAACATGTTTTCTCTTAAATAAGACTGTTTCAGGACAAGAACTGTCTTTGTATCTATCTTTATAGTCTCTAGCTCACTTGCAATATATAATTCCACTGGAAAACATCAGTATTTACATGTAAATTAATGAACTAAAATGATTCCTCTGACTACATTTCAAATTCCAGTCTTTCCCCTTATGAATAATTTTTCGATTGCTTTATCACTCCCTCATAAAGTATTATAAACCCAAGATTTAAGAGTACTTTACACTAGTCATTATTAAAGATATGTTGTTGTTGCTTGATGTTAATAACATTGAGTGCCAATGTAACAGTGTAATAACACTTGACCCTATCAATTACAGATCCAGTCTTGCTCCCATAGCAATTTTACCATTGGCTTCAATAGAAGCAGGATACAATCTCAGATCCAAATATTAATGAGACTTCCATAGAATTCATACTATTTAAGCAAGAAATTACATATACAGAAATCAGGAAAAATTAATTTATCAATGTCAAAATTGTACATTAAGAATTTGACTCTGGAGACTTGTGTATTCAGATTGAAATGTACTTGAAATGTGTCAGAGTTGTGATCCAGACCTTCGATCTTGCCTCTGTTGTTTGTAATTTAATTAAATAAGTCAGTTCTGCTTTACAATACACAAATAGGCCTCCATACATACATATATGTTTCTTCAGAGTAACTGCACATTATTATTTGAATTTATCAAAATACACATTATCTCCAAGCTCAGTTTTTCAAAACATTCTGTAATGAGATACCTAATTATTCAATTCTGTTGATCTAGCATTTTGATAGCAATTCTACAAAACTATATTAAATCCCATTTCAAGCAGTCAGATGCTTTCAAACAAACTTTACTTTTGCCAGGCTGTGTCTATAAAAATTTACCTTGGTCCTTAAAAAAAAAAGCAAAATAATTTCTCATTTTAAAGAAGAACCATGCACTTATCACTGTCTTTTTAATAAACAAAACAAACCACTATGTAGTAAAGTGTCAAAAAACAATAAAAGCTCACATCTCACATCGATATGTCTGCACATATTTCTAGTTGTTGTTTCCATGTTCCATATACGTATTGTTAATTGTTATTGATAGCATTCTATCAAAGGTTATGTATTTTAAAATTTGTACACATACCAAGGCTGGTATAGAACCTGCTCATAGATATCCAAACATGAACAATAAATTTGTATTCTGTAATTTGAAAAACTGAAGAATATATTTTGTACTTTCTATCTACAAAGCATTTAAAAAACATTTGCTAACTACCTCAAGACTTTTATGAGATACAAAAATAATATTATGCACATAAAGGGGAGGAAAATAAGTTTCATTTTAGTTGATGGATACATAGCCTACCTAAACACTGTTTAAACATTTCAGAGCTACTCTACCACTACTGCTTTCCATAGACAAAAAGTATGCCATGAAATTCTGCACCTTTCAAGTCTATAATAATTAAGAAATCCTCTTTAACTGAGGATGTAGCCTCTAAAGTCCAAATGAACATCTACTGAAATCATCCAACATACTCTTTCTTGCCTTATATCTAGCACCTTCAGTGAAATTCTATTCCTGCTGAAGAAAAACGTGGATGCTGACTCCACTGGAATAGCAATATTATCCCTAGATTTGTGGGCAAGAGAGTCTAGGCAATGGGGAGCAAATGAAGTTCAAACTTTCTGGAAACACTGAGTAACTGGATGTTATGCTATTATAGGTTATCCAAGATCAAAGAAGGAAACAAAATTTACAGTACCAATGTTAACACTAATTACTACTGAATTCATAACAGCAACACGGAGAAATACAGAACTACTGCTCCCGCATTAGGGTTCCCTTTTCTTACAACTTAATAGGCATTTTAAGTGTTTATGGTTCCAGGATCAACATGTAATTAGGTCAGTGGAACACTGATAATGATGCTTCATATAAAATGAAGCATTTTTGATAACATGTTGAATTTCTTTGTCTTATTGAAAGAAAAGCAAATATCAAGAATCATTCATTTATTATGACACTTTTCAATCAAATATGAAAAAAATGAATAAGCTCATCATGGCACTTGGAATACTATTGCACTTTCATATTACCCAACTCCAAGTTTTATCCAGAAAAGTTGATGTCATATGCAATTTGTATAAAAGACTTTCATTGTAAGGAAAAGTAGTTAAGTTACTGTTTATCCTAAATACAAATTAACTCATGAAAGTATAGGGTTTTTTTCCCAATGGTAAAATACACAAATTGTGAAAGTAAAATTATTATTTGGAGAGATCTAAACACATGTTAAAAATAGCTGTTCTTCAGAATGGTCAGTCAAGGTTAAAAGGTGCAAATTCAACCTATATTTTCTTCAACTTGCTTAGAAAGTCAGACCTGTTCAATTTGTCCAAAACCAGGAAAACCTTTAAATATTTATATAAAGTAATATATAAATTCCCTGTGCTTCTCTGAGTTTTAATTAATACATATATATCATACCATTTTATTTAAATATCACATCACTTGACAGTAGGAAAAACTAGATTGCACAAAGCAATAACTTAATAGTAACAATGTTCTGCAAATAAAATCTGAGCATTCCTAACTTCAAATACTGAAATGCATTATTTCATTTTATTGTTTTCCCCTAATTAAGGGCCACAAAACAAAAATACAAAATCAAATGTTAATTATTCTGACAAATAGCTTTTTATTATTTAACTCTTTCACATGGGTACAAATGATGTCACAACAAAAAGTCTGAAGTCAATTAAAAGAGACTTCAGAGCCCTGGGAAGAATGATAAAAAGTTTTGGAGCACAGGTAGTGTTTTCCTCAGTCCTCCCAGTAACAGGGAAAGACTTTTGAAGAAACAGGCAAATCCAGGATATCAATACCTGGCTCCAGGACCAGGACCAGTACCTGCACCAAGACTTTGGGGTTTTAAACCTCCAAATAGGGAAAACACATCCTTGGGCATAAACTGACAGGGCTGATGGAGAGAGCTTTAAACTAGAATTGATGAGGGAAGGGGATACCAAGAGAATTGCAGTAGGTAAGCCAAGGATTGGCATGGCATTACCTGAATGTGGCAATGCTAGTGGGAACATTTACACTGCTCCAGGGACCGCTGAGAGCTCAGGAGCATATCTGAAATGCTTGTACACCAACGTATTCACTACGAGAAACAAACAGGAGGAGCTTGAAGTGTTATTCAGCTCCCAGAGCTACCATATCATTGGTATTAGTGAAACTTGGTGGAATGAGTCTCATGATTGGAATGCTGGGATAGAGGGCTACAGGCTGTTGAGGAGGTGACAAGCAAGTCTGGGAAATTCCTGAAGGATGTGGAAGATATCTTCTTGACACAAATGATCACTGACCAAATGAGGAAAGATGCCCTCCTAGACTCATTTGTGAATAGAGAAGGACTCATGGGAGGTGCCATGGTAGGTAGGGCCACAGTAATCACAAAATATTTGAGTTCAAAATTTTTTGGAGTAATGAGAAAAATGGCCAGCAGAGTTGCTACCCTGGCTTTCAAGAGAGCAAACTTTAAGCTATTCAGAGAGCAACTTAGCAGAGTACCCAGGGAATCCGCTTTTGAGGGCTTAGGGGTCCATGAGTGCTGGTCAGTTTTTAAGTACCTTTTAGAAGCACAGGAACAGGCAATTCCAACGTATCATAAGTCAAGCAAGTGGGGCAAAAGACCAGCTTGGCTGAACAGGGAACTCCTCGTGGAACTCAAGAAGAAAAAGAAATTGTATGATCTCTGGAAGCAAGGTCAGGCTTCGCAGAAAGATCACAGAGACGTGGTTGGTATATGCAGGGAGAAGACACAAAAGGCCAAAGCTCAACTAGAGTTGAAACTGACCAGTGTTATTTTAGATAACAAGAAGGGCTTTTTTAATGTATGTTAATAACAACAGGAGGTCTAAAGAAAACATTGGACTGATACTTGTTGAAGACGGTCATGTAACAAATAGGAATGAAGACAAAGTGGAGGCATTCAATGTTTTTTTGCCACAAGCTTTAATAATATTGATAGACCTTGGGCTGCCCAGTCCCCTGTGTCAGAGGACCATGAGTGCAGAAACAGTGATGTGCCACTTGTNGTCAGCAGTGAGCCCTGGAAGTCAAGAGGACAAACCACATCCTGGGGTACATCAAACACACACTCAAAAGAGGTGATTATCCCACTATATTTCACATTGATGTGGTCTCCCCTTGAGTACTGTGTGCAGTTCTGGGTCCCTGTCTTGGGTCTCTTGTCTCAAATCAAGACAGTCCCACAAATAAAAAAAGACGTGACAGTACTTAAATGCATCCAGAGGAGGGCAACAAAGCTGCTGAAAGGGCTGAAAGGAATGTCCTATGAGGAGTGGCTGAGGGCTCTGGGTTTGTCTAGCTTGGAGAAAAGGAGGTTGAGGGGTGACATTGCTCTCTGCAACTTTCAGAGGGGGAAAAGTGGAGAGGGAGGTGCTGATCTCTTCTCCCTGGTATCCAGCAACTGGATGTGCAGGAATGGCTCAAAGCTGCACCCGGGGAGGATTAGACTGGACATTAGGAAGCATTTCTTTACTGAGAGAGTGGTCAAACACTGGAACAGGCTTCCTAGAAGAGGTGGTCTCTCAGTGTTTAAGAGGCATTTGGACAATGCCCTTAATAAGATGCTTTAACTGTAGTCTTACAAATGTCACGCATGGACCAGACCTTCAGCTGATCCAAATTTATATAACTCCATTAAAAGGCAGTAGAATTATGTCAGTAAATCCCAGCTGATGCTCTAAACTTGCATCTTATTATATAAAAAGTTCATAAGTTTAAGTATACAAAATAAACATTGCCTGTAAAAAATCTTGATCTCTACCACTCACTGCGAACAAAATGGAGAAATAGCAATCTTTAGAGCTCTAATCCCACAAGATATTCCAGAAGGGAAAGCTATGGCACACACAAAAAATAATTTTCTTTATTGAGAGTCCAAGTGTTTGGTTCGAATCATAAAAGGACGTCTTACAAGACTGGCATCTATATTTCTAACTGCTGTGAAACCATGTCTATGTAAAAAAATGGTTTATTATTCAAATACTTTGAGGACAGAACTGAAAGCTACCCCAAGATGTGACAACTTACAAAAATGGGAAAAATATTTTTATGAAGCTTTCTTTCCAACAGAAAATAAATAGATTTATATAATATCTGTGACCAGATTTGGTCTCAGAGTATGCTAACTTGGACATGGATCAATTCAACATGTGAATTAGGAAAAAAAAATCAGGATATTTAACAAGGTCCCAATACTAATCCATTTCAGGTATATCTTTAAAACCAAAAGGTTTTCAGAAACATTGCTTCTAATACATTTTGAATCACATCCAAATATGTCTTTGTTTACACAATCTTATTTTTGACAGTCATTACCATCAGTATTAGACAGTTATAAATATCTTGTTTGAAATTCCTCTTCACAAAACACTGTAAAATACTAACACTGAAATGAACTGCCATTTTGTCATAGAATGGGCCACAGGAAGTGGCATGTTTTTTTCCTATTACACATCCTAAGCACATTTATATCTCATAACTGACTGTAATAATCATGACAAGAGCCAGTTAAGCTGAGGAGTCAGATACATTGCTAAACAAGGTATAATAAGACTCCGTTGTACACATTATTGCATGATGTTATAACAGCAGCAAGACTGCTGTCTGGAAAAGGAAACCTTCATAAACAGTCTCCACAACTATTTGCTAAAATAAGTCAATTTAGAATGAGTTAAAGGTTTATTTTATTTACGCACATTATTTCAAGATAAAGGATTGAAAAAAGCAACAGAGTAGTGATATCTTTTCTAGACTGTGCATTCCTTTTATTGCAATAGATAGAATGCACATATGTTGTACAAGTATCAGCCGAAACATAGAAAACACTATTCCTTCTTAGGATAAGATATGCTGTGAAGAGATCATGTAAGTTCCTATTGTTCATGGGAAGACTGTAAGCTTTTTGACACCTTTCAAATTGGATCCTTTAAAATAAATAAATTCCAAAAGAAATTTGAAGTCTTGAAATCAAATTCAGGAAGCTGGATATTTTGAAAGCTAGTTAACAGCCCTTTAGAGAATGAGTTAAAAATAAAAAATATATAAGAATGGAAAATAAAGGCAGATAATTTTACAAACTTAATACTTCAACAGTCAAATAAAGACATCTGCAATGTGAGAACTCATAATGATATATTTGGTAGTGCAGATAATATTAAGGATCTTCAATCAGTAATCCTTGATTTGGTTGGTTTAAACCAGGTCTTTGGGCCAAAATTCACTCTAATTTCTTATCTAAGCAATAGTTTAATAGAATAAGGATGGTAAAACTAATACCCATAGTAATATTTTAAACTATGCTCTAGACTGAATTAATTACTGAAAAGAACAAAGATGACTCAAAGTAGGTTACATATGTACTAGTGAACACAATGAAACTGAGTGCAATCATTCCAATTATGAAGGACAAGGAAAAAAAATTTTTTTACAGTTAATCCAAACAGCTTTACTATGGCAAAACTGTACTTGACTCCAACAATCGAGTAGCAGGAAAGCTTGTGCATGTTATCAAAAATATCATCTTTAAAATATATATATATTTTACTGTTACTACCTACAACAGTTATACTGAACATACACCATGGTTGTGATACTAAATTTTCACTTTGGAGGGTTTAGTCAACATGGTAATTTTGGTTTTGTCTACTTAGAAGATCTTTTTAAGTGTGCACACACGCGCACACAAATTGTCTCATATTTAATAAAGACAAGTTATCATCAGCAACTTTCAAGGTAGCCTTCTGTCAAGGACAGAGGACAAGATGAACCCAGAATATGGGACTTCCAGCCACAACTTTTGCCACTGAAATGTCGAAATTACTTGCCAACAACAGAATTGGGCAATGGCCAGTTTTCATTGTTTGTGACTTAGGGACAAATCCTAAATATTCTGATGGGGGTGCGTGTATGATTTCTACTGCCTATATGTGAGCCGTACTCATCCTACAGTGGCACCCAACCTGTGGCAGCAGGGCACGGCCAAAATCCCAGGGAGGAAGTGCCCCTGGGCGCCGGGCGGGTACCGAGAGGGGACGCCTGCCCTTAGGGAGAGCCTCGGGCAGGAAGCTCGGGGCTCTCTCTGTCTGATTCGCCGTAACTAAAAGCGGCAGTCAGACGACATCCGCCCTGCCGCTGGGTGATGGGTGGGCGGGTCGCGGCGGCGAGGAGCCCCACTCCGTAACTGGTGCATGGCGCCCGGCTCGCTCTGTTTACAGCGAGAACATCCGCACTATCACTCCTCCTGACCTCTCATGCCTCTGCCACCGTGCCTGCCCCAGGCCCAGAACGGCGGGTCGCAGTAATGCCCTCAGCCCTCGCCTGCTGCCGCGCAAATGTTCCAAAGGTCCCAACCTGCCGCCATCCCCAGCAGAAGGACAAAGCAACCTCCACGCCCCGTGTTGTGCACGTCTTCGGAGCAGTGGGAGCCTCCGGGGCGCGGGATCGGGACCACCCCCTCACACCCCATATTGGCAGTGCTGCGATACTCCCCCCGTGACCCACAACGCCCACATTCCGGTTGTGATCACGCACCAACTAACCGAAGATTAGTGCTACCGAGAACATAATAACTGACCTACTTCTGCTTTTGTTGTGTGCCACACTAAAATGCCTGATTTCGTGGGACTAGGGTACTCCTCTGCCCCCTGGGCCTGGCCTTACTTCTTCACACGAGTCCACTGCAGCTGTCAGGACACAGGCAGGCCATCTCGCTTCTTCAGTGCCATTGACATTTTCTTAAATTCATTCCTCTCTTAAATTACATGTTCCCCTCTTTTAAAAGGGTGACAAGTAAAATTCAGTACCAAATACATTATTTAGTGTCTAGGTAAAATGCATTCCTAAAAATGCAGCCTTATCAAAAAGGCTCTTAAAAGCATGGAGTTAAAAATCCAAGCAAATGGCCTTGAACGTCTATATGTACAGCTCTGGAGAAAAGACCAGGAACAGCACATGAAGCAACAGTTGCTAAAATGTGATAGGGCTAAATATAGATTAACACAAATTTCATTTTAAGGTACACAACACAGTCAGCAAGCATGAGTTACCTCCCCACTTACCTAGTTGTCTACTTTCCTTATTAAATGTACTTAACAAAATCTGTTAGCTAAATTTTTAAGTGGGATTGTCCCAGTTTCTTTGTAGCAAGATGATAAAATTGCATAATTAGGTCCCTCTTCCTAGCCTGAGTGCCAGCACATTCTGTGGTTACATAATGCAACATTTTCAGGAAATATTATGTGATCGGTCCCTCAGAGTCTGAAAAACAGCGACAAAAGTGATGAAAAAGGCTTAAGCAAACACAGTCTAGCAAAACACGGGAGCTGTGGGGCAGAGTGCTAACATTAATTCAGTTTGCCCACAAACACCGTATGAAAGTGGGATCTTTCCGGCAGCCTCTGACAATCCATCGTCACAAAATTCTGATTTTTCTCGTTAACGCACAAAAGGGTTGTAATTAATGACCTTAACTCTGCACCGAAATTACTATGGCCTTTCATACTCACGCACACGCCTGCTACCTTTAGGCGCGCCGAGCTCCGGCACTGACACGCCAGCAAAACGTTAACAGCTCCACACCCACACACGCACGCACGCCCCGCCTCCCCCCAGGCTTCCTCCCATGACGCCACTCTGAGCGCACATTCCTACCTTCAGTGCAGTGCGGTAAGAGCATCTGGTCGAGGCGAAGCGGGTAAGGACAGGCAAGCAACAACGTTCCACTTGTCTGGGAGCAGAGTAAGCTGGAGTGAGGGACCATGTGACAACACAAAAATATGTATGTTAGTAGGTCAGAACTACGGACGGAAGCATGCAGGCACGCAGGCATTCTTACGGCCGACCAGCTGGCCTGTCAGTCAGATACAAGGGACACCAACAACACCCTAATTCACGCCGAGCACTCTCGGGGGCTGGCCAATGGAGGCTGCCGGGGGGCGGGGCCGGACATCCCGCCCCTTGCGCTGCTGGGGCTGTATGTGGTACGGTAGGTCTGCGTGCTGGGTATTGTATAACTCTCCAGGAGGAAAGCGGCGCGCAGAAGGGGGCTGGGGCTGGCATTTATGTAATCCCCCCTAGCAAGCTGGGGCAGTGTGGAAAGGGGTGTTCTTTCCAACGTTTTGCGGGAGCGGTGGGGCGTGCGTGGTGGGCTTCCACGGCCGCGAAAGGCTCCGTGAGGGCTGCAGTGAGCTGGTGCGCGGCTGCGTGCGTGAGTTCGTGAAGAGGCCCTTTGCCCTTATTTCAAGGAAGATTTATGCAGAGGATTGAGTGCTGTCAGTTTTATAGGGAAAATTAATTGAGCTGTATCTCTCACAGCCTTACAGTTTACTTGGTATGTAGTGTAATTCTGTTGTATCTGACCAGAATGTAAAGATAAAAATCTGATCTGACAGAAGCACCATTTCGAAGTAATTACACGAGATTGAAAAACTGTGTTTCTAAGGTACGTCACTGCCATCTAGCCATGGCATATGGGTAATCCTCTAATTAATTATACTTAATCTTTGACTTGCAAACAAAAATTAAAGAGAGGGGAAAAAAAGAAAAAAGCTTGCTGAAGATAGGCTGACTGTTGGGTGTGTTTCCTGCTGTTTACCACTTGGCATTTTGTGCTATGACCTACAAAGCTTACACTGTATGCAATAGAGTACAGCCAGAGTTTTCTTTTACTGATCTTCAAGGATGAAAGATTTTACTATATTTCTTCAATTGTCTTCATTGCTGCTCTCATCCCAGTGCTGAAATACTCAAAAGTGAGGAAATATTTTGGAGAACCCATTTACATTGCTTCTAATCCCACTTGCCATAACAAGGTAATTCCTCAATCGGGACTGAGTGCCTGCCTGCAGTTCAACATCTCCCAAATCCTCAAATCATGCTTCTCTTTGCAGAGTATTACAAAAAAAGATGACTAAATAGAAGTCTGCTGTTGTTTTGACCCTTGTTTAACCTCCATTTTATAAAATTACATATGTCCAGCAAGAAATCCAACTCCCTCAGAATGTGTTTGAATGTATACACATTTGATTTCGTGATATGTTTTCCTCATATTTTTTCTTCACAGGTTTATCACTCCTTTTTTTCTTCCACAAATAAAATATCTGAAGAGAACAGAAAAAAAATTCTTTATTAAATTTTAATTCTAGAACAAAAATTATTCATGATTTCATCCTGTTAAACACTCTTACCAAAATAGCACAGTCCTCCCTAAGATAGCCCTGTTATATTACTCTGTCATCCTGTATTTATATGTCAATGGAAATAGCCCTCTGGAGCAAAATATTTGGGCTGACAGGAACCACATGGAGTTCTACAAGGACAGGTACAAAGTCCTGGGGAGGAACAACCTCATGTAATAATATATGCTGGAGGCTGAGCAGCTGAAAAACAGCTTGACATAAAAGGACCTGGGAGTCCTGGTGGACACTAAGTTGAACATGAGCCAGCAATGTGCCCTTGCTGCAAAGAAGGCGAGTGGTATTCTGGGCTGCATTAGACAAAATATTGCCAGCAGGTCAAAGGAGGTTATTCTTACTCTCTACTCAGCATTGGTGAGGCCACACCTGGAGTCCTGTGTCTGGTTTGGGGCTCTCTAGTACAAGACAGACATGGACATACTGGAGAGAGTCCAGCACAGGTCCACTAAAATGATTAACAGACTAGGGCATCTCTCCTATAAGGAAAGGCTTAGAGAGCTATGATTGTTTAGTGTAGAGAAGAGAAGGCTCAGGGGGAATCTTATCAGTGTATATTAATACCTGAAGGGAGGGTGTAAAGATGATGCAGCCAGGCTCTTAAGTGGTGTCCAGTGACAGAAGGTAAGGCAATAGGCACAAACCAAAATGCAGGAGGTTGTTTTATCCGAGCATCAGGAAACACTTTTTTTGCTGTAAGGGTGACTAAGTACTGGAATAGATTGCCCAGAGAAGTTGCGGCCTCTCCCTCCTTAGAAATATTCAAAAGCCTCCTGGACATGGTCCTGTGCAACTGGTTCTAGGTGTCTGTGTTTGAGCAGGGAAGTTGAACCAGATGACCTCCAGAGGTACCTTCCAACTGCAACCATTCCATGATTCTTTCCTAACAGAAGGCAAATTCAGAAACAAGATAAGTTCATTGAATACTTTTTAGTTTATCTGCCCCTGATCTTTTATCACACTTATCTATACCTTCCAAATAAATCTATGAATTCATTTATATTTATGTCCTCAAGTTATTCATTGTGCAAATCTAATAAACTTTACTCACATTGATTTTCCTCTCTCCACTCCTAATCTTCTAATATGTAGAATATATAGCCTTGATAATGGTAACAGACTACAGAGCCCACCATTACTAGAAAGGGGATTCAGCAGCAGCCCGAGATCTACTGTTGCCTCCCTTTGTGGGCTGCATGGTCAATTTGTTTGCCATAGTTGTGCTTGCCAGTGGACACACAAAAACAATTGACATGCTATTGGAAATTTCATAAGTGAGTGCTAGCAATGAGCTTGAAGATCTGTTTGCTCATTAATATTGGTGGTCTATTTAAGTCAAGCCTTAGGCAACTTGTCCTGCAAACATTATTTCCCATACAATACATGTTGTATTTAATATAATACAGTGAGAGTCCCCAGGACTGTGAAAAATTAAAGCAAACCTCAAAATTGCAGACAATTTTTAAAATTAAAAAGTACATTCTTTATTTTACTATGGAAGATATTTGTGATTAATCTGAGCATATATTTTTAGCAACTTTCTGGAAAGAATAAATGCAAATGCCTCAAATTTGCCTTCATAGCTTAGATTATTGAAATATAGAAAGAAGTCTCCAAGGCAATAATATCCTTCATATGTGGGTGTATAGTCTTGGAAATAATACTCAAGATGGAGTTTGCTCACCTATGTGCTTTTACTTTCATCACTAATTATAATCAGCTGTAAATCTGGACCTGATCTTTTTCTCAGATTCACAATAAAGACAAGCTACTGTATTTCATGTTACCTAAAAGTAAGGATAGTCAACACCTACAGAAAAATCTGATCTTACCCTCCAAACCCTGTGATGGGTGCTTGGTAGGGACAAGGGAAAGGAAAATCTTAGATACAGGTTTTTAGATATTGCCAGTCATCTACTTTCTCACTTTATTTGTCATACTCCAAGGTGAGAGATGTGTAAAGAAAGCCAATGAGATGTTTTCTGCAGTAATTTCTTAGATACATTTGAGACATGATTGTGCCATTTAATCTTTGTTGACATTAGCCTTCCCATTGCCTTTTATGATATTACATTTGTGAGAAATCCTTCCTCAAGTGACAGTACAAAATCTATAATAAATATATCTCACTTGATTTTCAACAAAATGTTTGGAAGCCTATTATGCTTGACACCACTAAAGGCAGACAGACTGAGGACAGGCATTTTCCTATGACGTGCTTTGAGGAATGATGCTAAAAGCAAACATGACATGATGTGATCTACAGCCACCATAACAACTAAGAATAGTAAAATATGTATTAAAATACATATACTAATTATCAGTGAGTCATTTGTTGAAGCCTCTGTGTTTTGCAAAATACTTTGTAAATGTGTTCTACTGAACTGAAAGCTGAGTAGTAAACTTAAAGATATTAATAAAAATATTGTCACAGCAATGATTATCAGTCAGACAAAAAGTCATCTTTGTTCAGTGCAGAAAAACTTTGTACGACTTTTTATGTTTATTAAATATTGAAGTGATGCATGCACTTTTGGCAGGCTAATTATAGCCTTGTGAAAGAACTAATTCTTAGTGTTAGACTCACTCTTGAGGACTGTAGACAGCTTGGGAAAACCTTTAGCAGGTGTAGTGATCATGGCTGGCAGACCACTGTACATTGATTAGTTAGTGATCTAACAGGAATGAGTCTTCAGGCCTGTGCTGTGTTGCACAAATCCCTTGGCCACAGGATAACCTCAGCCAGCTCATTGTAACAGAGGAGCCTGCAAGCAACTCCCACTTGGTACCACAATTATGCTTGCCTTTATCTAAAACTGCAGCAAGAGGTTCTTGTGTGAATGTCCTTTATGATAGAGGGGATTTTTTTCTTGTAAGAAAAAATATATAATAGCTCAAATGACTGAAATGGGAGAACCTTTTCTATGGACTGAGTCTGCCCATGTGCTGCACATGGATTGGAGGCCCATTTGATGCTACACTACTCAGAGTTTTCAGCATCTAAAAGGACATGAGATTATCGATATTATTCTCTCCTTATAGTGTTAGCTCTAATAAAAAGCATTTAAAATGAAACCTTACAGAGTTCCGAGTGCCTTTCTTGCTGGGATCATAACAGACCAGCACCTCCTGGTGAAAAAGAGTAGGGAAGCAGAAAAGCATCTAGTTGCTCAACAGCAATTTTCACATGGACTTCATAATTTAAAGTCATGTAGATGGCTCCATTCAAACTTGTACTCCTGAAATTCTGTGCTTGGCTACTTGGTAATCTCAGAGAATCAGAAATAGCATTGCTACCATTCTCTTTTTCCTTTAACATGCTCAGTCAACCAAAGTTTTTCTGCTGTACATGCAGCAGGGATGTGCCCTTTTTGCAGATAAGTCCAAGTAAGCCCTAGAAATGCATCATTCCTTTACCTAAGTCCTCAGCTGCGCTTTATCTGATAGACATTTTGAAATATTTCTACCAACTACCTGTTGTTACAAACTCTCATTGCACTGGAGGCTTTCTAACTCTTGGACTACAAAGTTCTAAAATTGACATTTGTCAAGAGGATGCATAGAAAGTGACTTAATATGCAGAAAAAGTGTTAAAAAGTCACCAGATTGGAAACAAAGAGCAAAAGTGCTCCTGCCTATAGCTAAACAATCAGGACATCTGTGCTTCACTACTTCAAAGATAGTTTATGCATGGAGAAGACTGGACTCAACCCTGAATAACATTCTGTCTTATCTGAGTTGAATAGATAGCTGTTGTGAATTTGTACATTCTATCCTGATCAACTCTGATTCCCTCATACAACATCACATGTAAAAAGGTGCTTATTAACTAGCTCAAAAAATAGTTCCTTAAAAATAAGTATGATGGAGACTTGCACAGTATCTGTTTTCTCCATTGCCTTTCATGTAAGAAACAGATATCAGATGCAAGAAAGACCCAACAGAATGTAGTAAGAGAGTGGAATTGGAGAATATGTAGTCCAATGAAGCCAGTCAGTATCAGTAGTCTGCAAACAAAGCTATTTTAGAGGTATCCTAATTGTTAATGCCTATGCCTTTCCTTCGGATGGAAGATGCGAGTCCAGTACATTAATCTATTTTGACTACCAGACTCATATTCTTCATGCATAAACACCAGTTCCTAAACAATTGTGCTGGTTTGGAAACA
>VZTA01010181.1:0-39660 GCA_013398855.1 Mohoua ochrocephala
CCACTCCTACCAGGACATTTTACGAATACTGAGGGTCTGTTCTATTGCTGTCTTTTTAACAAAACTTCATATATGTTGGCACTGTTTGTATTGTGTAGGATAATGCTCATAATGTATGTTCCTGGAAAAGCATCCTTGCAAAATCTATCATGACATTACCCTGTCTGTTGAGATAGTGAATTCTCTTCTAAATTATACCACCTTGAAATTTTCATTCTGTTCTACTCAGAACTGCCCATTTTTCTTACCTTTTCCATTTTTCTCTAATTTCCTGATCTTCAGCCATTCAAACACTCTTCAGTAGTAAATGAAGTTCTTGAGTCCTTTGGTGAAAGTAATTTGGAGGACCAAGGCCAGTCCTCTGGAAGAACAGGGCCAATTTTTGTAAAACTGAATTCAGGAGAAAACAAAGGTTTTTTGCTTTCTTTCCTACTTGTTTCTCTGCTGTGGTTTTAGTTTGTTGGCGACAGGTACGCCTGTAAGTCAGTTGCTAAAAACTTCATTATTAGTAACTCAAGTCTTAAGTCTTGATTTTGTTTATATCTATTCCTTGATTAAAATTCTATGTTAGATGATTTATGCAGGTCTTGTTAAACTTTGTGTTTGTAATGTCAGTTTTGTTTAGTGTTTACATGTGAAAGCTGTCCTTCTGTGTTATAAAAGGGAAAACCTCACATTATGAAAGGTATCATCTGGATTTATCAGGATGATAAAAGGTTGACTTGAACTAGATACAGAAATGAAAAAAGTCAAGAGAAGTGAAACTGTTAAAATGAAAAAGTGAGCATTAACCTTGCCTGTTCTTGTTCTGATGAAAGCTCTCTGATGTGTTTAAGAAATCAGGAAATGTACAACTCAGTTCATGCCCACGGTCAGTGCCCACATATCTGGGTAGAGACCAGAAATATTGGAAAACCAAGGTAATGGAAAATTCTAGTAATGATATTGTTTCAGGCCATAGAATGATTTCCATGTTGTCTGTCCATTACTCCAAAGATTTCCAGTTTCAGGAGAGTTTATTAATCCTAACGTGACCCCAGAAAAAAAGAATCTAGATGGCTGCAGCACCCTTCATAAGCCATCTAGTTGCATTTTTTTGGATGCTGTGCTCAGACCGAAACCTGCCAGAATATTAGTCAGCTTGTGACCAGTTCATTTTAGGAGGAGTTAATGTATTCCTAGTCCATACTGGAAGATATACTGGAAGGGACCTATAAAAGTCACCTAATGCATCACCACTGCAGTGGGCAGGGGCATCTTCAGCTGCATCAAGTTTCTCAGAGCCCTTGGTGAAGCTCTACTGGGCTGTCTGGAATCACCTCCCTGTCCTCCATGCACCTTAGCACAGCTTCTAGGAGGATCTGCTCCATGATCTTCCCAGGCACGGAGCTGGTGGTTTCCAGGTTTCTCCTTTTCTACCACTTCCTGAAGGCAGATGCAGTGTTTCCCTTTTTCTAGTCACCGGGGGGGTTCATCTGATTGACAGGAGTATCGCTGTCACTGGCTTGGCTACTACATCAGCCAATTCAAGACCCTGGGACACATCTCATCAGGTCCCAGAGGCTTATTTATATTCAGGTTCCCTGGTGTTCCTGAATCTGACCTTCTCACACAGTGGAAGGGACTTGACTCCCCCAGTCCTTGCTTTGCGGTTCATCTCTGCAAGAGGTGAGGGAAGAGAAATTGCTAGAGAAGACTGAGGCAGAAAAATTGAGAACCTCAGCCTTTTTCTTGTCCACTGTTACTGGTTTGCCAGTCATGTTTATCTGGGGGTACACATTCTTTGACCTTATTTTTCTGACATACCTATAGAAGCCCTTAAAATTCTTCACGTCCCTTGCCAAGTTCAGCTTCAGCTGTGATTTAGCCTTTCTTGAGCCCTCCCTACACAAGTTAGCAACATCCCAATACTCCTTCCAGGATACCTGTCCCTGCTTCCTCTGTCAGATTCTGCTTTTATTGACTTGGTAGGAATGGAGTTTGGCTTCACTTTTGCAAATGGATCTACTGCTCTGGCACTCTGCTGGAACAAACTGTTGTGTGAGATCTGTGCTTAATGTGCAAAGCTGTGAGGCTTTGACCTCTGCCACCAGCAGTTCTGTCATCCCAGGTGTGTAAATGCAAAGCACAATGCAAAGTTATTATGCTTCATTTACTGATACTTTTTTTTAAAAAATTAACGGGTGTTTATGTAATTGTACTGTCTTCTTGTTTGAGAGGTAGATGGCACTATAGTTACAGAAATCCTTTCATTTTGTGTGATAAGTGCATTAATACCAAGATTACATGAACTAGTGCACTTTGAGAAAAAGGTATACCTGCCTTTTCTCCATACCTTTTTGAGTTGTAACTTCAAGTGAGTGAGGATATCATGTAGTAGTGTATTTTATGAGTACAGTTTTAGGGCAGGACAGAGGAGAGCAGAGTATAAGTAGTTTACTTTGAAAGAGAGATGGGTGATTCCGTGTTTGCATATAGAAACATGAAGCTTTATAATGAATGGCTGCTTTATCCACTCCTACCAGGACATTTTACTAATACTGAGGGTCTGTGCCAATGTAATTTTTTTTTTCTGGTGGAAGTTTGTCTGTCGTGTACTCTGTGAAAATTAGAATTAAAATAACACCCAGGTATCCACTTTGCAGCTTGGGAATTTTTTTTTGTGTTGGCTTCATTGCCACCACACACGTTTGCTCTGTATGTGGCCATTGTTAAAGGAAGTATGTTTTGTTTAGTATCTTAATGGCAAATAATTCCTGTAATGTCATCCATGCAAGCTGAATGTTGACCTGCCAGAAATTGTTGTTCTAGTAAATTTCAAAGTGGGATTTTGTGCTGTATGCAGCATTAAGAAGGTTTCTGATAGGTATGGATGCCTTAATTCTAGTGCATCCCTTCTCTGTATCAAGAGCATTAATGAAAGGTATTGGAAACTGTATTCTGCAAGATTAGACATCATGCACATGCGATGTAAAAAAATGAACTTATGTAAATTTCAGTAATGTGCATTTCTGTGACTGTACTAAAACAGACTTTTATTATCCTACTTTTATATGCTACTTTTATTCCTTTTTAATTGTGAATGTCTTTGTTACTAGTCTGTAGAAGCTGCCTAGTGAAATATTTGGAGGAGAACAACACCTGTCCCACCTGTAGGATTGTTATACATCAGAGCCATCCATTACAGTATATTGGGTAAGTATAAAAGCAGAAGTGCAAGTAGCTTCACGCTAGACTGGTTCATCCCCTTTGATACAGTACAGCTTCTCCCAAAAATTTTCATTCTTGCTTATCAGCATGTTAAACCTTTAAAAGGGATTGAGGAGATATAGGATGAAACTTTTGCTATGACTTTGCAAAATTCATGCATGGCAGCTTTTTCCAGACTTAAAAGCAAGCGAAGCATGCAGTTAAAGGTTTAATTTCTGTGTGATTTTTAATGGGATTTAGTCATTCCTCATTTTGTATGCTTGAGTTGTAAAAATTATATGTATGAAACATTTGTAGGAATTATACTTTTACAAAATTACTGATAATTAGTCTCAGTTGAACAGTGCTTTTCAGCATCTGACAGTAATGAGAGAAATAATTTTCAGCTTTATCGCTCAGTTAATCTTTTCAAAGGTCTGCTTAGGTCATAGGAACAGGAAAGAATGTCATAGAATCATCATGAAATGGTTTGGGTTGAAAGGGACCTTTGAGAGATCATCTAGTTCCAACCACCCTGCCCACAGGCAGGGACACCTTTTACCTGGACCAGGTTACTCAAAGTCCCATGCAGCCTGGGCTAAACATTTCCAGGGGTGGGGTATGCACAACTTTTCTAGGCAACCTCTTCCAGTCTTGCCCCTCTCACTGAAGAATTTCTACCTATTATCTAACCTACACCTGCCATCTTCTAGTTTAAAACCATTCCCCCTTGTCCTATCACTACATGCCCATGTAAAAAGTCTGTTTCCAGCCTTCTTGTGTGTTCCCTGCATGTACTGGAAGGCTGGTCTGAGGGCTCCCTGGAATCTTCCTTCTCCAGGCTCTACAGCCCCAACTCTCTCAGCTTGTCTTCACAGGAGAGGTCCATCCCTCTCATCATTTTCATGGTGCTCCTCTGGACTCACTCCAGCAGGTCCTCATCCTTCTTATTTCGGGGCCCCAGAGCTGAAAGCAGTGGTCTAGGTGGAGTCTTTTGCAGGCAGAGTAGGAGGGCAGAATCACCTGCTTCGATCTGCTGGCCAAGTTTCTTTTGATGCAGCCCAGGATGCAGTTGGCTTTCTGGACTGCAAGTGCGCTTTGCCAGGTCACGATGAGTTTCCCATCCGCTGACACCCGCAAGTCCTTTTCCTCAGGGCTGCTCTCAATCACTTCTCTGCCCTGCCTGTATTTGTGCTTGGGATTGCCCCAACCCAGGTGCAGGACCTTGCATCTGGCCTTGTTGAACTTCGTGAGCTTCGCATGGACCCACCTCCTGAGCATCCCTTCCCTCCAGCATGTCAACTGCCCCGCACAGCTTGGTGTCGTGGGCAGACTTGCTGAGGGTGCCCTTGATCCCACTGTTTGTGTCACTGACAAAGATGTTGAACAGCCCCAGTCCCAGTACTGACCCCTGAGGGACAGCACTTGTCACTGGTCTCCATTTGGATATTGAACCGTTGATCACAACTCTTTTGAGTGCAACCATCCAGCCAATTCCTTATCCACCAGGTGCTGCATCGGCCAAATCCGTGTCTCTCCAGTTGAGAGAGAAGGATGTCATGCAGAACAGCATCAAATGCTTTGCACAAGTCCAGGTAGATGCCATGAGTCGCCTTTTCCCCATCCACTGCCTCTGTAACCTCATCATAGAAGACCACCAAATTTGTCAGACACTGCTCTTAGTGAAAGCCATGTTGGCTGTTGCCAATCATCTCCTTATTTTCCATGTGCATTTGCATAGTCAAATTGCATTTTCACTAAGTATTTTTGTTGGGTTTTTTCCTCCTTTGGTTTTCAGAAAAGACACTCTCTTTCTTTTCCTCAAGTGCTTTTTTTTTCATTGTACTGCAGTGTAGTAACTCCTGCTGATGAAAGTACATTGTGACGGCGTGTCTGCATTAGCTGTTGCATATCAAGCAGTGTTTTGTCTTCCATTATAAAGAACTCGCATTTGTTCATAGCATTTTTTGATGTGCCTTTCTCACTTCTATAACAATTTCTGAAGCAATGGTTATAGCAAATGAGTCTGATTTCACTTTTACAGAAAACTCAATATTCTATACACACTTGCTCAAGCTCATCCTTATTCAGGAGCCTGAAACTAAGTATGCTGTCTCTACGTTTGTATAATATACTGATAATGTCCTGTATGAGTGTATAATTAAAGGGACAGGGAGATGCAAATAGGCACGAATGAATAAATAACATGCAAGTCAACATGTTTGCCTTGGTTCAAAAACCTGTTTTCTGTGCAAAAAGGGGCCAGGAAACAACATAACATTGAGAACAGCTAGAAGGCAATTTGTTATTTGTTTTTTCTTGTTGAATACACTTCAACATAAGTAAGCTGCTTGCACTAGTTGTAAAAAACTGAAACAGACTTTGTCCAGTCTACCTTTGGATATATTTATTTACCTTTTTAAAAAAGTAATTGACAGCCCGGAGTTTCACAAGATGTTTGAAAATGGAGATTTAAACTCTTATTCATCTCCCTCTGTCTGGAAAATAGGTAAACCACATGTGTCTCCTTGTTCACATTTCTAAATAACTGTTAAATAGCGTCATAGTATCTTAACATTCTTTGGAACCAGAAAGATCATCTGTATCATCTAGTTCCAACCCCCAAATTCTCACCTCTGATGTACTAGTGGTGTCTTATTTACATATTTTTGTCTAAATATTTTTGGCAGTGTGTCTGCAGTCCATATGTGACACTTCATAACGTGAATTTAGGATAAATGATATTGTGAATCTTGTTGCAGTGCTACTTAAAATATTGTAATTACTGTTTGTGAATGTCTTGATTTGTCACCACATCTGTACTTGCTCATTGGTCTCCACTGCTGTGAAGTGCTCATGTCAGGTGATGAGAAGCCTGAGACTACTCTTTTAAGCCTTTTCTGTTCAAGTCAGATTCAGGACTTAATACTGCAAACTCTTTCGGGGTAATGACATTGCAGCAGCCAAGGCAGACACTTGAAATGCTTCTTATACTATTTCTTAATTGGAATTTAAGGTAATATTTCATTTCTTCCAGACTATGACTTATTTTAGACTAGAACAGGATTTTCCTAGGTGAGCTGGAAATTGAAGTTTAGAATCTTAACTGGCCCTACTGTTCTACTTGCAGTGGGATTATTATCTTCTTTTTTTCATTTGAGCCACACTACCTGTACAGGCTACTTAGCTACATAATGTTTCTCACAGTTAAAATGTCTTTTAAGAACAAAGTAAAATTTAGTTGTTGTGGTCTTTTTTGGTGAACTGTTCTCTTGCATTTTAGAAGAATCCTAGTAAAGATAACTAATCTAGAAATGGGAGAAATGAGTCTATAGGGGTGAGAAACAAGTTAGCCTTGATTCTTTTGTAATAAAAGTGAGTTTATTTCTAAGTTGTAAAAGAGTTTTAGGTTATTAGTGGCATACTTGTCTTGATGCAGAAGGACTTACTCAGTGGGGTGATTTCCTCCACGGACTAGTCTTTCTCAGACTTATAATTTGTTTTCTGTCTTAGCCTGTACTTTTTCATTGTTTATGTTGCTGTCCTTTCTGGTTTGATAGAAGCATCAATTTGAAATGTAAAATTCTTATTAGGTGAATTTGGAGATTTTTGCATGTGGTTAGTACTGGAATTTTTTAAAGATAAATATTTTGAATCAAGATGGTGAACTTAAGCTTTTGATTTTGATGGTTTTTTGGTTTGTTTTTTTTTTTTCTTTTTTTTGGCTAGTCATGACAGAACAATGCAAGATATTGTTTACAAACTTGTGCCAGGCCTCCAAGAAGGTAAGTTGTGGTGTGACCTTTCTAAAAGTCAGTTTGCACATACTTCTTTGGCATTAAAAAAAGAAAAAAGAAAGTGTCAAGGGATGAAAAAGGGGAGGAGGGGCAACTGAGGAAAAATACAATGGAAAACCAGATTCTTTCACTTGTGTAATTTTTAGCAATTAATTTAATTTCATACCTGTACTAGCAGCAATTGAGTGTGGGGGTGGTGGGAGGCAACATGGGATGTTTCTTCCAAAAGCAGTATTATGTAAAGCAGAAGAGTCGCTCAGCTTTTGAATGTTGCCATACCATAACTCTAATTTGTTTTTGTTAAACTGTGTACCTGTTGTGCAAGCTTTCTAGAATTCTCAGAGGTAAAATGCAATGCAGAACTGCTTTTAGTTTTTGCTATTCTGAGAGTTCTTTTCTTATCAGGGAACTGTCAATTTCTGTTTTCATAATCCTCTTAGACACAAGATCTGTTTAACTAAAGAAATACATTATAAAAATTGCTCAGTGTATTTTTTTGTCTTAATGTATGTTAAAGCTTTCATTTGTATAGAGTATTTTAATCTATGTAAGCTGCTTTGCAACCAGAGCATTTTCAACTATCAATGTGATTAAATCGATAATTTAAATATTATTTCTAGGATATTGAAAATCAGAACTATAAATAAAAATTCAAACCCAGTGTTTTGACTGAAATAAGGTCATATTCAAAATGGAGGATATTCAAAATTAGCTGCAGTATTTTAAATACCATCTCATTCTAGCAGTAATGGTATAGTAGTAATTATATAGATGACTTTATGCTTTTCTAACTCTGAAAAATAAGATGAGGCATCACTTGATGCGATAGCAGAGATGGAGGACGGTAAATAATGACACCACCACCACTTGTTGGCAATCCTTAAGTGGGAAGAGATTTGGAATAACTTCATAAATATTGCATTAGAACTTTATTACAGGGATTAATATTTGCAATTTTAAACAGCGGAAATGAAAAAGCAAAGGGAGTTTTATCACAAACTGGGCATGGAAGTTCCAGGGGACATCAAAGGGGAGACATGTTCTACAAAACAGCACCTAGATTCTCATCGAAATGGTAAATAGTCCTTTATTTATTCTGTCTTTGGTGGGTGGCAGCTAGTAAATTGATAAAGAGATCTGTTGGAAGTATGTGCCCAGGTGGTATATTACAGTCACAATTGTTTCCTAACAGTGGCTGATAGAGTCAGCATAGGATTGTTGCCTTGTCCCTTATTTGTGCACAGAATCTTTGTTTTTAGCTGTTCATAGCGTGTTGCTTGTGGCAAAGTCGGTCTCCATAGTAGTGCCTACACGGGGACTGTGAAATTACCCAGCTTCTGGGCTGCCAGCAGCTGAACTCCGTAGGCGTTCCCCTCTTTCATGTCAGGGGCTGTTGGCTGCAAGTGTCGCTTGAGCCAATAAGCACAATTTTGGGAATAGCAAAGTTTATTCTATGCTGTAAGCCTGAACTGTGCTGTTTTAATTGTATTAGCATTATGAACTGCTGCTGTGTATATCTGGGGTTTATATATAAAAATAATATATGTGTATCCCATATACCTGGCTTTTTTCATCTAAGGTGAAACTAAAGCAGATGAAAACATAAATAAAGAAACTTCGGAGGAAAAACAGGAAGAAGATAATGATTACCACCGAAGTGACGAACAGGTGGGCTCATAGGTCATGCTCTCGTTTTATCTTGTATTTTAGCTGTCGTGCTTTGGTAAGATAACTTTGATAATCTAGCAGAGAAGAAAATAAGCTTCTTTCAAGCTGCTTGTTCTGTTCTCTGATACAGACAAGATGCAGTTTGTGCAATGCTTTTTTGTAAGCGTGAGGTTTTACCTTTGGGTTTTGGCAGGAATAGAGAATACATTAAAGACATTTGCATTAAGATTTGATAGTTCTGACTGTTTATGAGTTTCCAAAGTATTTATTTGCTTTCAAAACAAATTCATGTAATTTTCCCCCTTCTACAGGAGTGTACCCCAGTGCTACCATGACACACTGAGGTGAATGTGTATTGATAATTATGAGTTAAACCTTTGGCACTGTTGACACATTCAGTGCGGGTAGCTCGGGGTGCAGTTGCAATGAGAGCTGTAGATTGAGCTCTGGATGGGAGCCCGAGGAAAGGGGCTGTGAACTGCCAGCCCTTGGCACAAGAAAGGGCACAGGGACCTGTGGCACCCGCCAGGGAACTGAGGCACAGCAGGAGCTGAGACCCCCCCAGACTTTGGTGCTGTGAGGGTATAAAAGCCCACGGGTTCCTTTGTTCGGGGTTCCTCCTCAGAGGCACCAGCTCGAGCTGTTGTCATTTAGTTATTGTGCCATGATGAAGCTATTTGAAGGACCTGGATGTCTGAGAATCTGCTATGGGAAACCTGGGGTTGAGCTGGTAAGGAATCCTGGTCTGACTGTGAGTGTGGGGGGTGTAGCTGCCAAGGGGCTGCAGTCCCAGCTCAGGTGGTGTGAATGTGACTGCCAGAATGGCTTCTGGATGGTCAGACGGGGAAGTTCCCTTAACAGCACTCAGTTACTAACTTACTACATATTTTGTTTTCAGCCTTTAATACTAAGTCAGTGTTAGCCCTATATCATAAAAATACTGTAAAAGCAGGGAAGCCCACTGTTAAGTTTTAAACACAAAGCTTGTTTGAAGGTGATAACTCCTTTTGGGATAAACAAGCCATGCCTTTTATGTTTTCCTGTTATGTGTGTCCAGAGTAACTTTAGCTTGGGTTAATTTTCTTTTCAGTTGCCATGCAAGGTAACTTTCAAAGGGAGTATACTTGTTACTAGATCCTCCTAGTGCAGTACAAGCATATCATCACAAAGACCTTAGACTGTAATGAATAGCTGGATGGGAAAAGAAGTGAGAATTTCAAAAATTTGTCATATAATTTGTATTGATTCTTTTTAAACATGTTAAAATTAAACTAGATTAGTAGTTGCATTAAAAGTAAGAAGTTACATTAGAAGCAATCATTAAGAATTGGCAATGGTTTTCTTACTGTTTTCTTGCTCTGACTTTTAACATATGGTCCTCTTAAGCTGTTGACAGCCTATGAATTTGGACTGTAGCAACCTTGTACCAACATCAAAGATTACTTCTTGAACATTCTTGTCTATTATTTAACACTCAACTTATAAGATCTTAGAAAATGTGGTTTTTTTAATAGGTGTTTCAGTTTAAAGAATACTGTACTTCACTTTATTGGATTAATAACAACTGTGTGTGGAATACATAATGGGGGACTGCAGAAAATTATTCCAGCCAACTCTTGATTCTTTGCCTTTTCCTGAAGGTAAGCATCTGCTTGGAGTGCAATAGCAGCAAATTGCGTGGATTGAAACGAAAATGGATTCGTTGCTCAGCACAAGCAACAGTCTTGCATCTAAAGAAGTTCATTGCCAAAAAACTCAACCTTTCTTCTTTTAATGAGGTAATATTTTAATTTTTAAAAATAAGTTTACAGGTATAAAAACTTTAAAGGGGTGGATTTGTTCCTTTAATGTCTTTTATTCTGATTTTATTTTCAGAAAACAGCATACACTGCTTCTTGAATTGTATGTTATGTAGCCATTTTCTTGTCCTTTCTTGGGTCTGTACAGGACATCTTTTCATGTGCATTTATAAACAGTTGAGCTAAAAGGCCTGGTTATGTGTTTCCACATGTGTTGAAATGGACTCTGGCAAGATAGATTGTAGTTAAGTTTATCCTCACCCTTCCAGGAAGTTTGCACTCTGCAGGGTCCAGACAGTAACCAACACCTGAACTCTCTTGAAGCCCCGCTGAAGAGAAAGCACCACAAATACTTTGTTCTTTTCTGTGTTCTTAGTGAAGCTCAATATGAAGTTGCTGCCTACCACAGCCAGAGTGTTACCGGATGCCTACTTTTCCCTGTCTTTGCAGGGAATCGTGGGAAGAATTTAAGTTGAAAGGTACAGAAGGAAGGGCAATGCTTTGCACTTCTCCTAGATCAGATTCAAAAGTTAACAGTGGCAAACTATGAATGCCTCAGTTTATCACTTGGCTGGATCTTGGTCACAGTTTCTGGACATCTCAGTTGACTCTCAGCTTGACATCTCTCAATTCCACATTATGACACTGATTCACTGAATTTCATTAAGACATTTCATTCAAATCATCACACTGCTTTCCAGTCCAGTGTGTCAACACCTTTCTGCTCAAACTTGTCAACAGCCAATTTGCATCTCTATCACTTTTCCTTCATAGCTTCTGTACACTTCAAACTAACACTCTCTCTGTGTTATGGTTGAAGTATATCCCCAAACTCTGCCAGTCTTCCTGAAACAAAACCGTGTATCCTGTCTTGTCCTCAGCTGGCTCAGAAGTGGTTAACTCCTGGCTTTAGTCCAGCAAATGCAGAGCTACAAGGATTGTTCAAAACGGGGTTTTTTAATATATTCTTTTGGTATATGTGTGTATAAGCCCTCCAGTGAACTGTGCCAGTCTGAGACCTAAAAACCTACTTGGCTTCTACTGAAAGAAAAACTTTCAGGAGTACTGTTTTGTTATCTCTTTGGACCTTCTTAAAAAGTACATAAATGTTGGTGTACCAGTACCAAGTAACGTGGAAGGAGAACTTGAGCTTGTGGTCACTTGGTTGCTTGATACAGACTGTTCCAGGTTTGAGTTATTGCCATGTAAGTGGGCTGCATGCACGTTCAGGCCTTTCTGGGCTGTGGGGTAAAGCATTGTGATATAAGCCACCTTGGTGGAATTTACTGTTTTCGTGCATGTTCCCTGGTTTTAGTTCATGTTCAGATGTTGTAGTTCAGCTGATTAGTAGTCGTATGATCTTCATGCTTTTATGTTAAGATCTTCAGTGTTTCTAATACCAAGATTTTTTAAAACTAAGATAGAAAATGAAAAATACTTGTTGAGTATCTGCAAAAAAACCCATAAATATAGCATATATGGCAGACAAGGTTTTTTAAAAAAAGTCTATCCTTGTAACAATGCCATCTGACTGGTGTTAGGTAAAAAAAAATTCATAGCATGCTAAATAACAGCTCTCTTTGAGATTTCTGTCTCCTTGCTCATTTATTCGACCTTTTCAAAAGCATGTAAAGCTTTCAGGAAAAGGCATTAGTACTGCTCGGGAAGATAAATCAAGCAGTTAAGTCCAGATCATTCTGTATTTCCTAGGCAGGCACTGACATGGTCTTTCAGTATTTGATGTTGAGAGCAGATATTATCTTTTCTTTCCTGGTGTTATTTTTGTCTGCAGGGCAACTGCAGGATTACCAGTTCCAGTATCTTCAGAGAAAAAAAGTCTTGTCAAGTGTGTAGTATTATATGAAATATGTTGTTTGATGTATTGGTCCCAGTGAATTAACTGTCACCTTTATTTTGTCAGCTGGACATATTATGCAATGAAGAGATTCTTGGCAAGGACCACACGCTCAAGTTTGTAGTTGTTACTAGATGGAGATTTAAGGTATGACACAGTGGTTCAATGTAAATCATGAAGTGGCCAAGTAAAATATTTATAAAATAGTGATAATGTGGAACTATACTGCAGTAACTGTGCAAACTCAATAAAAAAGGTACTTTTATAAATATCTACTACAGCATCCTTAGACACCAAGTATTTGTTTCCAGTAAATGAAGGAAAGGAGAATTAAGTATTCATTGCAAGAGAAAAGAGAACACTGCATTAGCTGTCAAATTGTTATCAAGTCTGGCAAAGGAAGCGAAAGCTACAAGAAGTATTATTTTTAAGCCTTTCAGGTGGTAAGAATGAATAGCAAAACTGAACACTTAGGAGGGAAGTCAACACTGAACAGAGTCAGTATATGTATATGTGAAGTTATTGGAACAAGAAGTTAGTATTTGTAATGGAAAAGCAACACATTCTGAGCATACAGTGTACACTGAGGCGAAATCACTTGATGGCTTTGGGTAGGAGTCACAGGATAAAGTCAGTGGTCAGTGTTAAAAATGCAGAGATGTCCCAAGTGGAATCCTGCTGGAATCTGTTTCATATGGTGTTTCTGAATGACCTGGAAATGGATTTGAGTAGTTCATTAACAGTCCAGTGACAGTATTGTCATGATTTAGGTTAGTGACAGATTGATGATATAGTGTTGGATGAAGTCTACAGTTCTGAATGACAGGTGATTAACAAACATCTGAAGTTGAATGTAGCTGTAGATAAAAGGATACAATGGAAATGTTAGGAGTTTGTGGGGTAGCAGGGAGAACCAAACAGGAGCATCAAATTGATGTGCATCTGTACAGTCTACTCTTCACCTTTGTCAGGGAGATCGCTGTAATTGTGAGTCGTGTAGAAAACAAAACTGTAATCTGCCTTCCCAAGTGAATTAAGTGGTGAATGTAAAGTGAAACTGAGATGTGGAAGGTCCAGAACAAAACAAGCAGAAATAATTGTTTTAATGAGACACAGAACTCCATGGTGCAGGATGTTGTGGTTGTTAGAAGTTTACCTATTCATAACAAAAAATCAGTGGATACTTTCACAGAACAGGAATCAAGTGAGAACTGTTGTGTGTGAAGTACCACATACTGTAATGCTGCTTTCTAGACATGTCCCTGACTTCAGGGAGTTTTCCAAGATAAACAGATCTTCTCCTGAGATAAAGGGGAAAGGGTTCTTTATCTCTTGTTTGAGCCCCACAGATGAAGTTGCACCTTGTCTTTGTCTCGGTGAATTTTTGACAGATCAGATAGCTGCTCTCGTCTTTAATTGAAGCTTTAGTTTATGACACAGAAGTTCTTCCTGCTGAACAGATCAGTTCTGGGTTTTGTTTGTTAACTTACTGGTATTTCTGTCTTGCAGAAAGCACCTCTACTGCTACATTATAGACCCAAAATGGACTTGCTGTAAGGGAACTTTATTGTCCTTCTGGACAGAGCTTTTTGCAGAGACTATCATCTGGCACCTTCTTAGTGCATCACTAATCACATGACACAAACCAGCTGAATAATTTTGGAAGACTGGAGGGCTTTCATAGTGGACTGTCCTGAATATTTCTTCTAGGGATGCATTACCTAGACTTCTGGGCAGAAAATATTTATACTTTTTTTGTACGGAAGAAAGAAGTTTCAACTCAGCAAGACACTACCAGCATTAAGTTTACAGATACTGAAAACACTTCACAGTTCCATGTAGCTCAGCTTGATTTGTCTCTTACAGTTACACAGAAAAAAAAATTAGAGTGTTGTGGGGTGATATAAATATGTTGCTTTTGACACCAAGTTGCATTTAGTTACTTTTCGCATTCTAAATCTTTAAAAACTATATTTTTGCAAAGTGTTATTGTCTTATATAGTATGCCTGATTGCATTGGCTTTATTCAAGTTATTCTGTAGAGCATTGAACATACCTAATAATACAGTGACTGGTGATAATTTATTATGCTGCATTGAAAACTTAAGAAAATCTGGGAAACCAATAAGTTTGTTATTTTTGCCCAGTTATTGCTCTCCCTCACCTTGTGTTTTAATAAAGTTTTGATACTTCTATATACATGTTAATTTGGTAAGACTGATAGAAATAATTTCAGTTGATTTTAATGTGCTGTGATATATATTTTGCTATGGTATAAATTGCACCACGTAATGACAAATACTCACAAGTGCTAGATTTGTGAATTTCTTAAAAAATAAACATTTCTTATGTAGTTGTGGCTTGCAGAAATCAGTTTTTAATTTAGAGAGAATTTGCTATCACTAGGTATTGAAACAGTGGCTCTTGGACAACTTTGGGAGTACTGAAGCTTTTTCATTTCACTGATTAAAACTTCCTCGGATATTATGGGCAGCTTTATATTTCTTTAGCTGTTTTCTTATGAAACCATAGCATTTTCCTTACAGCAATTTCTAGCTCACTTGGGGTGGGGAGGAAGGGGGAGTCAGACAAGATTATTTTAGCACCTTTTGGCCTTAACTAATATTTTTGCTTGCATCAGCCCTAATGGATGCAAGGTAATACACATTCATGTATGTATGGGTACATACATCTATATACACATACAACTATGTATGTTATAGAAAGCACCCTCTATGGCACTTAGCAGGGCTCACTGCACTTTTTGTAAGGCTTTTTGAAATAATTGGCTTTTTAAAAACAGTAGTTGAAAGTGATTTCTGCAAGCTGTATCCACTATGGCATATATAGTATGATTGTGAGAACATTTGTCTGGCACAGGTGTCAAGTCACTGAAAACAGTCTATGCCCTGTTATTGCCAGCTGGAAATAGTTAACCTTATATTTGGAAGAGTTTTCCTGTCAGCTGAAGATGCTAGTTGCTGTTCCTATGATTAAACCCTGTTATTTTTTGATAAATTGTCTTTGCATAAGAAGCCCTGCTTCCTCTTGCTGTGCTCCTGTGCTGCTTCTGCTAGAACGTGTTACTTGGTAACCGGAAGCTGATACTGCAAGAGATTTCTCTAAGCATTTTAAGTCTTCTTCCTCTTGAGTTTTCAAAGTGCTACATTCCTCAGCACATGTCCCATAATTTCCTTCTTTGGAGTCTTCGGTCCTCCTTTCCCCCAGCTCTGCTGCTGCTTGTGCTTACCTTTGGCAACAGGGCTTTTTTAAAAATTTTTGATTGCAGTCACAGATGTGAATAGGAAGGAAATAAAAAAAAAAAAAAGTATGTGAGCAGAGAATGAAAGGGAGCCTCCTGAATTGAGGAGATGGAAAGGAGAGCCACACAAAGGCCAGAACATGCTGCTGTCCTTGCAGGTGAAAGTCTAAGATAGCTGCATTTGAATGTTTAGGTTACACAGAACTCCACGTCTGGTTCTTGTGTGGCGTTTGTGTGTGCATGTCTGTGATTCATGGAATCAAATGTGGCTCTGATTTTGTCTTACTGTTTGTGGACTCGGATATGTGTATTTTTAGCTTTTTTCTGTCTTTAGCATTACTCGATCTGGCAGAAAAGAACAAATGGGATCATATGTCTACCATATTTTAAACTTTACATGAAAACAGTGAATGCAGGTGGTATGGATGTGTACACAAGCTGACATAGTGGGCCTTTCTGGAGCTGTGTTTGACATGGTTGTTACTGTTCTAGTGTAAATAAGAGGATGGCTTTGCCACTGAGGCACTGAGAATATGGACAGGACTGTAAGGGTTCCTGCTCTGTGCACCCGGAGTATACACACAGTGGCTGTACCTGATGTAGACATAAAACTAAAGCTGCCAGACAGCATTCTGATTAACGACCCTAATCAGAATATATATATATGTATGTATACACACACACACACACAAAAACAAATATATATTTACATATACACGTATACATGAGATCTGTCTACCTCAAGTGTGTGTACTGCAGAAAACTTTTGTATGACTAGATATCGACGCAGTGCTGTTAAAGTACATTGGGACTTCATTACTTCCCCGTGTACTTGAGCAACTGAGAAATTAATTACAAACACACAAATTCAGAAGCCTTTCAAATCTATCTCTTGCTGTAACAACTTACAATACAAAACTTACAAGTTTATAACCATCTTTAGAATCACTTGAATTTGTTATGGTGCTATCAGTATATAGAAAACTCTGTTTATAACTATATGGATACATAAATTCAAGCCAGTATTAATACCTATAGCTGGGGTTTTCTCTTGTATTTGTGTGTAACTGCTTTTGCAATGTGTTTAATCTGATAAAACCGCACCAATAAAAAAAAAAAAAACACCGACAAAAACCAAACAAAAACCCCCCCAAACCAACAAAAAACCCCAAAGTTACTCAGTTGTTTTTCTAAATCGCATGTGATAACATCTTCACTACAAAAATTTCCTTCGGGAGTGATGTGACTGTGTCTGAACCATATGTTAGTCTCACTAAAAGACTACAGTGTAGAACGAGGTCTTCTTTGGGTCAGAGCCTTGTTTCATTTCTGTGACACTTAAGAGACAATTTATATCAAGATTATATTGGGTAAAGTAACCTTGATACTGTTCGAAGTTGAACTAAAATTTGAACTTGGCCATAGATATTTCTTAGCCCTGGTGAGATCATGGTAGTTTATTTTGGCTTTTGTGAAGATGCCATTACTGTGAAGTAGTTTTTACAATTTCTTACGCTGGTAAATAGTTGCAGTAAGGAAGTATCTTGTTGCATTATCCTCAGCAGCAATGAGACTGATGAATCACCCAGGCTCAGAGTCTCATTAAGTATACTTTCATTAAAAATAAAGAATTCAGATAGAATATATAATATTGAATTTAAATAAGATTTGGGGGTTTAAATTTTAACTTTATAAAATTATTTATTCTATTTTAAGCCTTCTGTCTTATTTTACCATCCCAAGTATTTTTGGTTTCAGTGGTCCAGCTTTATTTACGGGCATATAAAATGAAATTGTAAGATGTTTTTACAAGCTTCTTCCTTTTACATTGAGTTTGAGTAGCTTTCATCTGTATGTTTTTGTTTTGTATGGATAAAGAGCATTACTTATGCTTTTGTGCAATAGGTTTGAAACATGCATTTATTAGGCATATGTTTAAATTGTAAATGTAGCATCTACTTACCATTACATTTAAAAGGAATGTAGATGGCTTTTCTCACTTGTTCAAATGGAGTTTTGTTTGGGGCTGTTATTTGGGGGTGGGCGTGTGTGTTTTTTGCTTTGTTCCATTTTTTATTTTGAGAGTGAAATGGGGGATTTAAAATTTGTGTAAGTACAAGAACTATCTGTCAGCAATATTTTAAAATAAACGATCTTGCAAGAAACCTTAATGTGAATTGTGGAAGCAATCGACAAGACTTGCAGCCTATCTGAAAATGTTTTGTGCCATTGTTAGGTCTGGTATATTTGTGTACCATCAAACCTGGGAATATTTTTTTCTACTGGTTGTGCAATAGTATACACAACACTGTCACCTCAGGAGATATGGGACCATAAAAAATATCAGACTACAACTATGATGGTGCTATTTTTTCCAGTAGGCTATGAGCCTTTGAAAGCTCATCTGGCTCTTATTGTCTTTATAACAACACAGTCCTAGGGGATTTACAGATTTTTTTTTTTTTTTCTACTAGATGATAAATATAACTTGCTATTTTACAGCATTCTGCATATTACATTGAGATAAATATAATAGGAAAAAGCCAACCAGTCTGTACATCAGTGAGATGAATCTTATTAGGTACACGGTTTGTGCAGAAGGCTTTACTGAACAGAAAAATCAAGTTTCTGCTTTTCCTCAGGTAATCCCTTCAGTTTGGATGTTTCACAGAAAACATTAATGCAACTTCAGTTAGTCTGCCTAAAGTTGGTAACAGGGAAAGAAATTGTTCCACGCACGAGTCTCCCTACGTAAGATATAATTAAATGTTACTTGGGTCTTGAGATCTGTTTTTGAAGAAAAAGCTGCAGAGAACAACATTAAAGAACACGGAACAATGCTTCAATCTCTGCTTTAATCAAAACTTGCAGTCAGGACAGAAAATACCTAGGAACTTCGGTCTTGTGGCAAGTCGACAGGTAATGTTTTACCTGTTTATACCAATTAAAGGTATGATTCTACTATTTGCTCCATATTTTATCCTACTTAGAGCTTTTTGGAAATCTTTAGAAGCTGCAATGACCTGTCCATGTCCTGGTGGTAGGGTAGGAACTAAGTGTCCAAACCTATGAACATTGACATTGGTAACTTTACTAATAACCCGGAGGGTTCCACAGAAACCAGTGGGATCATTCATGCAAACAGAGAGGTATGGCTGAAGGAAGAACTCCTGAGTTTTGAATACTGATGTTCCACTATTTTTGTTATTTCTGTTTGAAACGGAAAGTATTGGTTTGATGGAATCTTTAATTCAAGTGACTTATCTGGACAAAAGGAAAGTTTGTTCTTTCCTTCTGCAACAGGATTATTTTGCAGTTAAGGGACAATTAGCCAGTGCAACCACTAAGCCTTTTATCCTCGTATGTGGCATAATAAAGATTCTGGAACTGTCAGAGTGTAAAACCATATTTTTGGCTTAGCTTCATTTAAAAGTTTACAATTTTTTATGCTTTGTGTTGCTGTGTAATTTCTGTACTACTGGTGGCTAGTTTTGTCTGAATAAGCCTTTTGGGGATTAATGCTTAATGTTTTGATTTTATGATAGTGAAGCTTGTATTCAGTGTTTTGCCAATGAATATTATATGCTTGTTAATAAAAGCAGAGAAACTAACTGAAATGCTGTGAGGCTGGAAGTTTTTGTCCCATTCTCTCCCGGGAACATAAGGAACTAGCAGTCGTCATAGCGCTGAATAAATGCAGTGTGCCTGAAACAGAGGTGGTGTGGCATTGCATTGTCATAAAATCGGCCTTTTACTCAAAACACAAGGATGGCCTGAAGTATTACTCCACTGGCAGTATGTCTGTGACAAGTGTATGTCAACTAACTGCCAGAGAGGGAATTAAATGGCTTCAGTCACCAAGAGGGAAAACAGCATTATCCTGGTGTCTTTATGTACCTGGATAAAAAGGTACTTACCTTCCTTTCAACCTCACCCTTACGAATGCCCGGTTGAGACAATACAGTAACAATGCAAAACAGATGCCACAGGAGTTGAATTTCTTGCAGCATCTACATGCAGTAATGCAAATATATAGCTTGTGAACTGCTCTGCATGCTGAGAGGGCAGCACCTTTATTTATGCTCTTGGCTTGTTAGGAACTGCCAGCAACTCTGGGCTGCTTTGAAGTCGGTTTTATTGATACACGTATCTCTTATTTGCACTACTAGTACCCATGCATAATTGTCCTGAGGAAATCAGGCATTTGCCACCTACTAACTTCATTTAAATACCCGTAGGAGAGAGCGACTGCAGAAAGGTTCCTTTGGCTGCGTGTAGTCACTTAAAAGTGAATGCAAGTTAGCACTAATTCAGCAAGTGTTACATGTTGTAAGTCTTCCATGCCTTTACTATAAGTGGTCCTAATACTTACCTGAACTTTGTACTACTGGTTGCTTCCATCTATCTGTGAAGTAACCAGTGATGGGCCTGGCTCCCTCCCTTTCCTGAACATGGTGTTAATATAATAAATAAAATGTAAAAACTTTTCCTGTTTGACTAAAATTCCCAAGCATCCCAAAAAGAAATGGTGCTAACAGTTGCGTTAGCTAGCCCTGAAAGTGTAAACCTGCCCTGCAGCCAGTAGGAGCTAGCTACGTTTTTTTCCCCAGAGGTAATACAACGTGAGAAAGCTTTTACTGTTCTTTCTTTCTTTATATGTAACTGATATTTTCTTGTTTTGCTGATTGAGTATTCTGCTATAAAAAATTATTAGAGCAGAATACCTCTTTTTGTGCAATAACTTCTTCCTTGGGATTAGAGCAGTCAGAGAAAGAAGTTTGTATCGATTGTGTATGTGCATTTAAGATAGATAAATCCAGCTGTTTTAACCCAGGTGTAGACATAGTAACTCAGGATTAAATTGGTCTCAACCCATGTTAGTCTTCATGCAGTGCCACATCTGAATAGAGGTATATTGCAGTGCAAATCCCTATATACCTCTGTAACAAATTCCTGCACATCTTCAATATCAAACATCATCTTCATTTAGCTTTTTATATTCTTGATTTTTTTTTTAGGCTTCCTTTTGATTAGTTTTTCTATGAGAAAGTCAACCAATGATCTGGCCTTAGTGGACAAAAAGGTTTACAAGAGGAGTCTGAGAGATTTGGCTACCAAGAGGAAGATGTGGTCCACATCTGTATAAATAGGTCTAGTCTTTCACATGGCACTTGTCACTATGTGGAGGTGTTTTACTGAAGGGTCTGAATTGGACATGTCTGTGCTTTGTGTGTTGTGTGTCATGACTGCCTGTTGATGTGTCCATGGAAATAAGAACAGAACACAAATGAAAGCCATTGGCTTCGATGGGAAGATTGATTGGGTGGTTTCCATGAGGACATGTTGCCCTTAAAGCCTTGCCTGTTGTCTTCTGCCCCTGTTTGTAGGTTGCAATTGTCTCTTCACACACCTGAGGAAAGGAAAACTTCATTCCTATGAAATTCTTTAAGGCTATTTGTTTGTTTATTTGTTTTCTCCTTTGATGCAAAGGTCACTGTCCCTTGCCTGAATCCTGACTCCTTGTTCAGGAGAACACAAAGCCTTCGATCCTGGCTCTAAGGCTGCACCACAGACATTTTCCATTGCTGTTGGGAACAGTGCTGACTGCTGATGCAGCAAATAATGTCTCTACTTCTGGTCTCTCCTGCTGGTAGTCAGCAGGATGCAGAGCAGAAGTTCTGTTTTGGTGTATTTTTAAATACAATGTACTGTCCAAATTCTTCTGTTTTCTCATTTAAGCAATGCCATTGTAACCAGCTGCAATGGATTGCATTAGCATTACTTGGATTATTGTTCTAAATGTATTTTGCTCTTTTACAGGAGTGCCTGGAAAGAGACTGATAGTACACTAGTGAATCTGGATGTCAGGTAGAATGTATCCCTTGGGCCTGCTTTAACACCTCTGGAAAAGATTCCTTTCTCTGCTTCATGTCAGTGTTACGGACTGCAGCTGCAACATCTGAGAGTTGATGATTTCAGCTGAAATGCTCAGCTTTGAGGGTCTCTTTAGATTTTATTGCAGCCATTGCAGTGGGCATTGCTTAAAAATGGTCAATGCTGGTTTGAAACACAGACATTGAGTTGTTGTTTCTGGATCCTCTACCACTGGCCCTCTCACCAGATCCTGCATGTCGTGACTCCAGAGAAAACAGGCTTCTTATTCTGACGACTGTCTCCTCTTTCCCTAGAAAAGAGGCAGTCCCAAGTTTGTGCATTCTGATCTGACAGGGACTCCTTCACCATTTCTCTCTTCAAGAGTTTTTTGAGATTAGAGTATCCTTTACAGACAAGGTTGGCATAGTTCTTTCTATTCAGGCTCACAAGGTCTCACAGTAACTTTGCTGGTCTTAGTCAGAATGGCTGGAGGCTACACAGGTGCAAAGAGTTGCTCACAGGGCGGTGATGGGTAACTGGGGTACTTCACATTGCCTTTAAGGAAGTTCACAGGGCTGAGGTACTAGATGGGCCCTACCTTCAGTATTTTCCATAGCCGGTTGGCATCTTGGTGTTGTTTGTCTGATCTCTGAGGGTCATTCTTAACAAAATGTGCTTTCAACTTGCCTTGGGCCTCATCCTCTTGCTTCATTGTGAGTTGGCTGCCTTTGTTGCTGTGGTGTGGGAGTTGTTCTTGCTGCATATGAGGACATATCCATCTTTCCCTGATCAGTTACTCCGATCTGTGGTCCATTTGCACATCGTGCTGTAAGTGGTGCAGGTGACAGTGCCGCTTCCTGCTTCACGCTAGGAGCGGGAGCCAGTTCTGTTGGTGCTGTTACCATCCGCCCCCATCTCGGAGGAGCAAAGAAAACTCCCCGTGAATAAGGATGGGTGAGCTCAAAGGTTCGATTATTCCCAGAAGCAAGATTAAAACCAAAACGAGGTTAAACATTGGTACCAAAAAATTTGATATATTTTATTTAACAGTAAAAGAGGCAAAGAGAAAGTAAAAGTAGAGAAAAGTTAGAAAAAGCTAAGGTTATTTTAAAAAGTACAGGATAGCTCACCACCACGCTCTTGCTACCTTTTTCCGCCTCTGAGACGGGGGCGGGGCGAAACAATTTGTGCCTTTTTTTCCTTGCCTTTGCCGTTTGAAGCGTCTTACGTGCCTTCCCGATCTCGGGAGCCGCTTAGCTGGAATGCAGCCGCCCGTCCGCCGAGATGCAGGCGCGGTGCCCGATCCCCGCGGCCGCGCCTCGGTGCGCTCGCGGTGCTCTCACCACGGAACGCAGGGGCAGGGAGAGGGGGGCTTTCAACAGCTCGCTCCTGACTTCGGCCCAGAGGTGCAGGATCGGGGGCTTCTCCCCANTAAAGGTCAGAGATTCTGCCCTTCTCTTTCTCCTCCACACTTTGGCACAGGCTTTGCATTCCTTTTTACGGGCCTCAAGCCGAGGTGCTCACAATCCGTCCTGCATGTAGTTTTCAGGTGTTGAAAAGAGATTTTGGCCAGCAGACATAATGACGAAGCACTTTTTATAGCCTTTGTCTTATTATCAGGTTCTTACAGGTCCAAACTGCAGATACAGTTGGGCTTCGCAGGGGTTACTTGGGATGACTGAGAAGTCTGTGCACTTCTGAGTGCAAAGTAATTGGAAGAGGACACAACGGAAAAGAGAGATGAGTTGTGAAATGCCTGTTCCAGTACATGAGGTTGCTTTGGATTTTGTGTCACACGCCACTTGATGCTTGTTGCACATTGGAGGTGCTGGGCGTGTGTCCCTGCACAGTGCCTGGTGACCCTGCTGCCCCAGTGCAGGAGCTGTGCAAGAAGGCCATTACTGAGTCCTGTGGCTGTGGGTGAGTCAGATCCTTGGTTAGAAACTCCGAGGTGGCCAGTCTCAGCTGCGGGGGGAAGAAACTGTGTCCTGTGGTGTTCCAGGGTCATTGGATCACCTCTGAGGTGATAAAACAACCAGTGGGAGAGGTAAGCCATGGAAGCAGCATGAAGGGTATCCAAACACAACATGTAGCTCTATGGATGGCTACCAGCCAGCCAGCCTCCAGAAAAAGAAGCCATACCTTTGAGAGAGTGCCAAGAGGGCATGCCACACCATCAAAGTGACGGCTGGTGTGCAGTCATTAACTGATAAGTCAGTGGTCCACCTATCATCCATCTGCCCTCTCACAGATCAGCTTTATCAGAGAGGCATGCAGCTATTTTAAACTTAGCACTGATCCAGAGCCAATGTCAGCTAGATCCCGTCCATCTGCTGGCCCGTACTCACAGGAGTCTTGGGAGCACAGGTCTGCAAGATTTCAACATAGAAGCAGGCACAGCTTGGCATTCTAAGTCCTCAAAGGTTTATGCCATGGTCAGGCTCTTTGCTCATTCCACTTCTGTAAGTCTTCTTGGTCTTGGAGTCCAGAACTGGCTCTGATTATTTTAGAACTGGATTTTCCTGATTTAGCTGCAGTTTTTCTTTCTTTATCAAAGAACTCTTTAGTTGGTTTTCCCTTATTTCTTTTGTTTCACTTTAGGGCATCTTTTATCACCCTATGGCAGCTTATTTCCAAGTGGTTTTTTTGGTCTGGTTCATTCAGTGATTATTAATGGTAACAGGGCAGTGTTGGACTGCTCAGCTGACCATCCTGGAAGCAAACATTTGGCCAAGGCCTGGTAGATCCATTCTCTGAACTGCAGCATAAAAGCAGTTAGAAATCCCCTTATAACCACAGAGTCTGGAGACCTACAGAACTCAGAGTAGTGGATGAGGTAGATGATGGCTGCAGATAAGGTGATGCACTAGGGACAGCTGACTTTGTCACTTTACACTGGGCTGTATGCTAACACATCTCTTTTACCATTAGAATTGTAATTCAGGAAACCTCTTGGTTCTATTCTGCACTGTGCATAAACCCAACTTCTTGATAACAGACACGAAAGCTGAGTTTTATGGGCTTTCCTCGACACTCGTATACCTAGTTTTTGTCTTTTGAGCAATGGGTCTATTTGAAAACTGTGTTCCTTGCTAGCCATTTGCAGCTTGTTTTAGAGCAGCCAAAGTCATGCATACCATGTAGCAAGAAAACCAGATGCTGAACAGCACACTGCTTGTAAAAGGGTGTTTGTTAGAGAAGAGCAAAGTTTTGAGAAACACAGGCACTTTTGTCTCGAAACCAAAGATGAAACAAAAGCTCAGAGCTGGCACCTGTAGCAGAACATGTGGACTGCACATGCTTGTGTGTGTTTGTGTGTGCTGGGGCCTCTGAGCTCCACCTGTAGTCACAGAGAAGGTTTGCTCAGTGCAAGGTGGGCTGGACTCAGTCCCCCACCTGTCCCCATAGCTGGACTCCAAATCCCAGTCTCCCCAGTTGCTATTGCTTGAGCGTACATGCCTTGGAGGCCACAGCTCCGTTCCAGCTGCTGGTACTGACCATCACAGACGCATCACTCAGCACCCCCCTGATGCCTGCATGCCGAACTGAGTGGCTCTCATCCAGGAAGGGGGTGGAAAGGAATTCACTACGAAGATGAGGCAGATGTACGCCAGGTACAGAGCACAGTAAGACATAGGTACTGATGAGCCGACTATTTACACAAACCTGGTCCTTTTAAATCCCTTTACAACTCTGTTTTCCTATGGGTTTTTTCATCCTTCAAATCACCTAAGCCTCTCCCTTTTTCTGCCTTTGTTTCCTCCCCTAAGCATCCCATAATTAAGTCCTGTGCAATCCAGAACTGCTTTTCCCCTGCATTTCATAAAACATCTCATAGCCCTGGGCAGCAAACCCCCTCAGACACCTGATCTGGAGAGCTGCTCCTGAATGACTCATAAGGGTGGGTATGACACCTGAACATTGGGCTGATGGTTCTCCTGGGACAGCCCTGGGAGGTGTCAGACAAGGCTCCTCAAGAGTAATTAATTTTCCTGCCATTATGTCCCTGTGTCAGAATTAAATAAAGGCTAAAAATAAATCATCCTGGTGCAAAAGTGATTCAGTTTTGCTGCTGTGGACATGCAGCGTGGCAGGAGGGGTAGTAGACAAGAGCTGGTTGCACATCTTGCTCACTTCTCTCGTTGGAAAGACTGTACAGGATGCCCACTGCTGCGAGTCATCCTTGCATGGGCAATGAAGCACGTCTCAGCTCAGCTGCAGTCACACTTTGTGGGTTTATGAAATTTCCAAGGCATTTTGAATAAACTCTCTTTATTTAAAGCCCACCACCTACTTTGTAGAAGAGGAGAAGCAGCAAATTACTTTAAACACTGTCTCAAGCATGCCTATGTTAAATACTTCCCACCTCTTACAAAGTGGTGGCAGTGTTCACCTTTGCAGGAAGAATAATTCTTCCTGGAAAGCCTCTGTAGGTGATCATCATGAGATCTGGTAAGTGCTTTGCACAGGTTTCTCTCCTCATGTGTTCAGCTTTGCTGGGGATGGAATATGTTTCTTCAGGGCAAGAATTAAGGATTATAGCTGGCAAAGTAAGTACAAGCTGAGCTGCCCACAGGCTTTGAGTGCACTAACAGCAGTGTGGCAGCTACCTGATGGCTTTTCAAAGCAACAGGCTTTCTAGACAGACTGGAGGTGGGGTCACAGTCAGGGGTGGACTGTTGTGAAGTGTCGCAGGAGGGAGGATTGACATTTCGAGAGCACTTAAACTAATGGCTTTTTTTGTGCTATGCCTCCTCCTGGTTTACATTCTGGGGGTATGCCCATGCTCGTGCTTTCAAAAGCCGGTTTTCTTGAGCTAATTGTGGGTTCTGCGGAGCACATCCTAGTCCAGGGAGTGCAAAAAAAGCTGAGCTTAGTTCAATGTGCTGTTTGATATCTTCCCTTCATCCTGGTCAGCTTTGCTTTACTCGAACCATTTTGTGAAGCTTCCCTCATCCAGCCATGCTTTTTATGTGCAGTCTGTGGGCATGAAGGTACTTCAGTAGATTTGGCTCACTGGTTACGGTGTTGGACAGAATGGAGGGGCCGGGGGACAGGGCAAGCAGAGCTCTCAGGGTCGGCTTGGCAGTAGGCTTGGAAGTACTTAGGTAAAGCTGACCTTGTCCAGCTTTGCGACAGAAACAGATTGTGAGTCTGGGTCAGGTTAGTCCCGGAGGTCTGGATCATTTTGGAGCTCCTTCCAGGCTTTCCTCGGCTTTCTGGGACATAACCTAAAGCTCCTCTTAGCAGGACAATGCCTTTCAACTGCTTTGCACCAGAGGGAACCAGCAGTGTATGCAGAATGTTATATGCTGACATAATGAAATATTTCAAGGGCAGCTCAGATGGCTGGGCTGGTTATAAATAGTACTGGAGGAAAGCTGCATGAGAGTCACATAAACCACTCCTAAAAATCTCTGCAGGGAGGTATTTTTAAAACCCACCCACTGCAGTTTCATTAGCACCACCTGTCTTACATTTGGAGAAAGACAGAGATGATGTTCTCCAAATATTTGTGGTACCCTAAAACGCAATGCATGCAAGTGATTAAATATTCATAGTGTCCCTTCATATTCAAATGTTTCTTTTTTAAGCCTGCAGCTAACCATTGCCTGCCTTAGAGAGACACTTGAGGACTGCAGGATTCTGTGAGATTTCATAGCTAATATCTGAAGCAAATTAACTGTTGGCCCTAGGAAACTTTCAGTTGAGATGTGTGCAATAAACTCAGCTATGGGAAACCGGCAGAAATTCCTGTGTATTTCATAGCTGCAAATTTATTTAACTTTCCGAAGGAATATTTGAAATTATGAGAAGATAGTAGAAAGACATAAAATTCAGGAGTCTAATCAAGTAATACATTAGCTTTATAATGAGTAGAAATCTCTCCCATCTGTCCCAGGGAGCTAGCAGGGGACATTTGAAGCATACTGCATCTTGATGGCTGCTCAGCAGATTTAGTTAGGAAGAGTAAGTGGAAGATTTGAGACTGGTTAGAGACTGGTCCCAAAATAGTTACTGAAATTTTCCTCAGGATATGAACAAACTTTTTCAGACTTCCTCCCGCTTCAGCCACTCTTACTTTCAGACCTAGGACTCCATCCTCTTACAGTAATGCAAGGTAATTCCTGGAGTGATTCCTGTCTAGGGCATGTCTAGTCCACATCGCAGCTTTGCTTGTAAGGGAAGAAGTGCAGTAGTTCAGTTAAACCGGGAAGTGGCACTGTTTGAAAGGAATGAGACGAAAAGCCTGCTCTGCAGCTCCCATAAAGGCAAATTCGCAAGGAGACAGAAAATCGGGTGGGACGGTGGGATGAAGTGTATGACCTGATCGCCAAGGCTGTGAGTAACCTTCATGTGTCACTACACCAACTCTGAACCCTCTGCGGGGGTCACCTCTATTCAAGATTTAGCAAAGGTAATAGCAGAAAGAAGGAATCACTGGTTTCTTCACTTCTTATCCTTCAGACCCTCTACCAGAACACAGATAATTTGGCAGGTTCCTTCTTGCAGTGCCTATGTCTTTTAATGTTTCAGAAGACATACAAGCCCAGGTTTTTCTCTTAAGGCCTCAGATCTTCCGGAAAGCCTTTCCTTTTTTGCCAAAAAAAAAAAAAAAAGAAAGAAAAAGAAAATAAAAAAGAAAATCCGAAATGCTACTGAGAGATTGACACCTGCAAAATTAAAGAATTCTCATGTTTTGCACAGTGATGTGGTGCTGCTGCTGTTCACTACTATCACCTGTGAGACAAAAGAGAGCACTTGAAAATTTTCAAAGCATAAGACAGTGACTTCACTCTTAGAAGTTGTAATTCTTATTCGAGAGAGAGAGGAAGAGACTCTCTGCCCCAGGACACATTTATTTCACAGCTTCTCCTCTCGTGGGCCACTGACGCAAACCTTAGCCGTTCCCAAAATGATCACACGCCAAACAGTCATGTCCACAGTTGCCTCTGTGCGCTGCCTGTTTGATCTCTTCCTGTAGCTTGGTGGTAAAGAGCTGATACATGACTGCTAGAAGGAAACACCAGCAGGTTGGCCATTGTGCAGCATTTGAACTGGGGAGTCACCAGCTGTATGTCGCTGAGACTAAATTCACAGCAGCAATTTTTGGACATTGTCAAAGTTCACTGCATTGTAGAAGAAATGTCTTGTTTCCTTTCCTCTCTTTATCTTGTCTTTTGGATAACTATGCTCTAGGTAATGCCATGCTTTGATAAACTGACTGACATGCAGCTCCTTTAGGTGTTCAGAAGGAAACAGTCCCTTGATTCGAGTGTCTGTGCAGCTGCCCAGCAGCATGGGGCCGTCGATGGGCAGTGTCACCATGCAGAGCTCCAGGGCCTGGCCAGTGGGCAGCTGCAGGCCGGTGAAAAACTGAGTAGAACTCCTCCTCTGCCATGGCCGAGATTTGCATCCTCATTCCAGGCAGACTGTCTGTGTTTTTCACACACCGTGGCTGCAAAGATTTAGGGGTGCGTCAGTCAGAGCCTCTGGCAGAAGTAACCTGCGAGATGAGTACGTGCACGGACGCTGCCGATGGATTTCTCCCGTGACCCTGTCCACGTTGGTTGGCATTGCTCTCAGGTAGGTAGTAGTGGGTGAGTAAAGCAGTCCTAAAGACTGAGGTATAGTCATGAACATCTTCTTCTGAGCTCGGTTTCTAGGTCGTTTCGTTCATTCAAATCTGCTGTAGTATTGTCATGGGTTATCTGAACAAAAATTTGTGTTCTATTTCTTTTAGAAAGGCAGCTGAAACAGCTAGCTCACCACCCAAACATTTTCAGTGTTAATATTTCCTCTGCATTTCCCGACCTGCCAATATAAACTGCTACTGAGGATCTCCTAGCAGAGCTGTAGTAGTAAACATATAATTCTTTTGGCAGTCTGTAGCTGCTTCATAAATTTAGACAAACTAAAATATATAAGCATTTCTGAGTAATATATTGAGGTTTCAAAAAATGGTCCATCCATTTTGAGTCACTTTTTTTTTCTAAATAAAACATCTTTTGTTAAGCAAAAGGGTGATCCAAAAGAGAAAGTTAAAAATTTAGCTTTTATTTATATCAAAAGTCTTCAATATTTCTTTCTATGTATCCATCTCTGACAGTTCTCATGAGAATAGTCATATCTCCTCTTGGGACAGTACTGTATTTAATTAAATACATGTATAAGGGTAGTGCAGTGACTCACATTTAACTTTTCACTCCCCTATAACCTATTTTGGATGACGCATTTTCAGTGCACAAGGCATTTAAGATTTCTGGTCCGGGCATATTTTTATACAGGAATTACCATGTCTTGTTCTGGGGACACCTGTGGTTTCAGACTTTCCCCTCAGTGCTGGAACAGGACTGCTTTCTCACAAGGCTCCTCCCTCTGGAGTGAGACCAGGGGTGGTGAAGGGTCTGAAGCACAAGTTTTACAAGGAGCATCTGAGGGAGCTGTGTGTGTTTTACCCGGAGAAAAGGAGGCTCAGGGGAGACCTTATCACTCTCTACAACTCCCTGAAAAGAGGATGTGGCCAGGTGGGAACCAGCCTCTTCTCTCAGGCAACCAGCGACAGGACAAGAGGACGCAGCCTCAAGCTGCACTGGGGGATGTTTAGGCTGGACATTAGGAGGAATTTCTTCACAGAAAGGATGATTAGACATTCAATCCCCAGCTGCCCGGGGAGGTGGTGGAGTCAGCATCCCTGGAGGTGTTTAAGCTAAAACTGGACGTGGCACTTAGTCAAAGTAGTCTTGATTGGTCAAAGGCTGGACTCGATGATCTCAGAGGTCTTTTCCAACCTAATCAATTCTGTGATTCTGCACCCCCCACCCCCAACAACCCCACTGGGCCACCGTAAAATTCACCTTTGACAAAATCACAGTGCTTTCCTGGAATTTCGATACCCCTGACCAGCCCCTTTCCCACCGTGAAGAGCGAGGCATGCGCCTGCTGACAGGGAAGATCGAGGCCCTCTGAGGGCAGCTGGCTGCTCCGGCTGCCCTTGGTTAATGCCACGAGCCGGTCCAGCTGGCAGGATTACCCAAAGTACATTAGCAAAACTACTTTGGCACCGATCGATGACTTTATCCCTCACTTAAATTCCATTAGTTAATTTTGCAGGCCGCAGCCTGAAAGCCAAACTGCAGTAATGTAATTTGGGTGGATAATAAAAAAGGAAAAAGCAAAATCACCCTTACAAATAGTCAGGAAACATCTATTTTGCGTAATGCTATGGGATATGTTAGAATAGCTCTTAATTCAGTGCAGAATAAAATTTATTAATCTAGGTTTATTTCCCTGCAAAGCTGTTGTGTATTCACCTTATTTGAGTGTGCAGGCGATTGTCTCATTGCTTCATTAATGCAGAGAATGTCACTGCACGTTTCCCAGCTATCTTCCTTAGTCTGACTCCTTTATACCTTTGCTTTGCTTAGCCTGCTTCCACACATCAGGTCAAAAAAGAGAATTACAGTTGCCCCAGGAGAGATGGTTTCTGTCTTAAAATTCATGGTAAAATGAGTTTTCTGCGAGTGGTCTGATAAGTGTGTTCTTTTTTAATTAAACTTTTTAGCCTATCAAGACCAAGGAAGTCATGCTGGTGATTTAGTACAGGGGAAAGTACCACTGCATATTTTGATACTTGCTCTTCTTATTTCTCTATGATTTATTGCTGTTATATACCTTAGAAGGGCTGAGCATCAGAATAGATAATTTTTATTGTACTGCCAGGCTGTAAGAAATGGATAAAAATACCTGGTTTTGTTTAAGAAAAGTTACGCTGGACTTTAAACTAAAACATGCTGCTCATGGACTTACAGGTAAAATCTTTCTCTCTGGTTAGGAATAGTGCTTGTCTTCTATTCGATGCTCTTCTATGGAATTTGCAGTGGAGTGGATGGGATCCTCACGTTGTCTTCATTTCCACCTGGACAAGAGACAAAGAAAGAGGATCAGAGATGGGAAGAACAAATCATTTCAGTTTTTGATTATCAGAATATTTTGGGACAGACACAATCACTGCTTACTAAGTTCACCGTACTTGGTAGTACTGATGAAGAGTTTTGAGTTCTTTTGTTTGGAGCCTTGTTCTCTCACCAGAGAAATAAGTTAAAAATTTGGTCACAGTGAGGATTAAATGGGGGACAAGTGTTGAGTTCTTGACAGCTCTCTGCTGGGGGAAGAGAAAGGGAGTATCGCTATGACAGAGTAATTATAAAAATTATGGGGAAGTGATATCCCTGTCACACATCTGGATTCAAGTTCCCTTGAATAGATTGAGTCCAATCACGTAGCATGGCTCTAAGTGAAATACTGTATTTCACACTCTTTGGTTATTGCTTGATGCATCCTTGTCTTGGAGCATCTGAAATCCCAACGCAGCTTTTGACTAAGAGAACAATTCAATAATGTCTGACTTGGCCGAGCAGTGTGGCCAAACCTGCAGCAATCTGCAGTGGAGTGTGCCAGCACCCTCTTACTCCATCTCCGGAAAGACAGCAAGGTTATTTTCACATCATCTGTCCCAGTGAGGGTAGAAAAGACTTGGGGAGAGCTGGGGAGGAACATCCTCCACAGAGGCTTTGTCACAAGTAAACTGCGTCCCTTTGGGCTGGTGCGGGATGAAATCCCTCCAATGTCTGCAGGCTGGCAGACAAAGACTTGGACACTAACGCTCCACTGAGCTCCGGCTGGCTTTAAATGTCACCTTCCCTTTGGCTCCCTCCTCCTCCACATGCTGCTGATGTCGCAGTTGTAAGATGTTAATTAACATCTTCTACAGAAGCAGCCCTTTCCACCTGATGGAGGCACGGCTGCCATTGTTATTCATTAGGTCTGCAGGATCAGGTCTGAGCCAGAGGCTGGGAGGAAGTTTCTGAGGCGCTGTCCTGCGGCCCTGCCTGCCAGCTTCTCTGCCTCGTTAGGTAACAGATTGAACACTGTTCAAAAGAAGAGATAACAGCAAAGTAGCCTGGAGTGACACTTGGTAAGCAGCCCAGCAGCTGGAGGTACAAACTGCACGATCCCTCCTGCAAACACTTCGGTGGGTCGCCAGCGGCTCTGATCTGCATGTGTAAGATTCCTGAGACCAAAAACTTGGAGAGGGCTGCCTGGGATGGCTCTCCTGGAAGTGCGCAAGGGGAGGTGGAGAGAAAGCTTCTTGGAAATCTCGATAGCCATGTCAACAGGGAAGAATTTCATTTAGCAAAACTAAGAAACTCTTTTCCCCTTCCTGACAAGGACCCTAATGCAGCAATCTCAGATTCCCTGCACAGTGTGTGTGTGTGCAGGGCCCATTATGGGTGAGGGCAAATGGCTCCACATTTCACTGATAACTCTGCAGGGTGCTCCAGAAGATTGGCCATTTCAGGCTTCTGATTCTTCTGTCTGATAACTGAATTTGATTTGCCGTCAAGCTTGTGAGACCTGCTTGAATGTGTTTCCCTCCCACCTTGGGAGAGTAGAAACTCTGAGAGGGAGAAAAGGAAATTTTCCTGGCTCAGCCAGAAGCAGCAAAGATTTCAGCCTCTCTCATGAGATGATAATATGTGCTGTGATTGGTCCGTCACTACTAACACAAGGCAGCATAAATTGCACCTGAAAATGGAAATAAAAGAGACAGAGAGACTCCTAAAGACCTCAGCTGCTCATAGCATCCACTTCTGCTTTCAGGCTGTCTCTGGCACAAACTGAGACAATCTAAGTGTAAAATTTTGAAACTTCTAGTGAAAATAGGGTGCATAGCAAGGGGGAAGACAGTTTGATTTGTGATCAGACAACAGCCAGAAATTACCTGTAAGACATGGGACCTGTGCATTTTGAGGTCATATGGGAATGAGCATTTTTTTCTTTAGAGGAAAGTGCAGGTAAGAGGAAAATAGCATTACTTGATTGGAGCAATTGCAAAACTTAGAAAATGGCTGTAGCTTAGCTAGGATGCTGATGAACCCACTGGAACAGCTCTGTTCTGATTTGTTTCCTACTGTGTGCCAGAGCCAACTCTTGGCAGGATTATAATTATATTGCTTTTAATTACGTCCACCTTTTGACATTATTGATTTTGTCAGATGCTGCTATTCCAGCAATGCTAGGCTTTATAATCTGTAATTAGATAGGTTTGCACATGGCTTTGAAAACATGCTGCAAAGAGTATCTGCAGTGTCATCGAGAGTCATTTACATTGTAAACTCCTCCTTCCTTCAGGTGTTAATTCTACTTCCTTCATGTCCTGTACTGCTGCCTCCAAGATGCTGTGCAATGCTGGTGCATAAGGAATAAATGCAATGACAGCAGTTAACAGCTCAAGGAAGCAAGCTGTAGTTTATATCTGGACTGGAGGTGTGTAGATTCATGCTTATCTAACTATAGGTCTATAGTTCTAGTGAGCTGTCATGGCAACTTGTGCTCGTCCACAAGACAAAACAATTTCAGCTTCAGCTTTGGATGTGACGTAAAAACAGAGAGGACCATTGCCTGTGGGCTCTGGCAGATCCCAAACCCTTGAACTGTTGCTAAGAACGGTAGTGCTTTGCTCCTTATAGATGTCTCACGGTTTTTTCAGCACAGGAATGTAAGTTCCACTGACCTAAATTAGGCCAGAGGTCTGGCTCTGGCCCAGTATCCTGGTGGTCAGCAGCTGATGCCAAAGAGTTGTGTGTTAGAACGGGTCAGGCGTGATCCTTTCCTAGCACTCCTTCGTGGACTCTTGCAGATATCAGATCTCAGTTAGCTGCCCTGTACTGACTTTTACTGGCAGATTTCTTCAGGTTTGTTTTTGAACTTGCGTAAATCTCTAGCATCCTGCAGTGAGGAGTCACACAGATGAACTACATGTTTTAAAAGTCACTTCCTTTCATTTGTTTTGAACTTGAGGCAGATGGATTCATCTGATATGCCCAACTTTTTACCAGAGGAAACAGCTGAATAGTCCAAGCCTCTTGTCATTTAGTGTAGCTTCCCCTTTCTAGGTTCTGTATCCTAAGACCTGGCAGCCAATGTTATTAGCTCCTGCCCCTGGTCAAACCATTTTTGGGGGATATTCCTTATGCAGAATCTGATCATCCCTCTTGCCATCTTGGCACCTTTTGTAAATCCATTAGATTTTCTTGAATGCCAGGAAAAAATCTGAACACAGAATTCAAGATTTAGTCACTTATACAGGGGTATAATATTTATGTTCTCTTCAGTGTCTTCCACTGCTTGTGTAAGAATTCTGAGTATGTGAAGGTTTTGACTACTGCCGAGTACAAAGCTGGTGTTTTTGGTGTATCATCAGCTAAGATACCATTCCTGAGGGGTTATTATTAGCTCAGATACCATAATTTATAAATTGAATTGATGACAGTTTTTTTCCCACCCATGTGCATAATTTTATGCTTATCCACATAGAATTTAATCTGCTCTTTTATTGTCTAGTCACTCGATATTACCAGATACATATGCAAAGTCGGCTCTTGTCTGGATAACTGTGATTAGGCTAGTGAAGCTTCTGGCCTCCCTGCTTCTCTTCTGACCTTTTACAAGCTTATTTGAAAATGTGTTGAACAGCAAAGGTCACCGATACTCATCTCTCTTGAGATTTTCCTCTGCTGAAAAAACCCCCCACTTTCTCCTGCTCTTTATCTTTTCTCTTTTAACCATTTATTGAAGTCTGTATGAGGGTTTTAGCCTCCATCCCACGGTAGAGTTGTATCTCCCGAGGGCCGTGTTGAAAGCCATCAGAACTGTTTCAAGTTGGCATGTTTACCAGGCCATCCCAAGAACACAAACTAGTAAGGCACATATTTCTTTCACGAACACCGCTGTGATCTGTTCTCAGGGCCTTTGGTTTATCCATGTGCCTGTCAGCTCTGTTAATTAGCAGGCTCTCTGGGAATTTGCCAAATGCAGACAGAGTCTTTGCAGGCCCATGACTCCCCAGATCTCATGGCTCTGGCTCTCGGTGACCTGGCTGTCTCTAGAGAGGTTCCCAGTCAGAAGCAGAGTCTGGACGTGTTAATCAGGTCAGCTAAATATAGATTTGCCTGAGAACATGCTGGGGAGAAAAGCAGAGGGAGAAGTGGCCACACAGGACTTCCATTGTCCTTCAGAGCTCTGGGCAAAAAGGAACAGAGGAGCTTTCAACTCTCTGCTACGAGTGGCAGAAGAGCGAAGACAAAAGTTGTGTGAAGGAAGTTAGGTGAGGAGTGAAAAGCCATTCAGGGATAATCGGAGAACTAGTGACAGAACGCTTCTTTTTGGCAAGGGCACACAGGTTATCCATAGTCTGATTTTTGACTAAAGTGGAGAAATGAGAAGAATTTCCATCTCCTTGTTAATGATTTATAAATAAAAGAATAATAAATATAAATAAAAGAAGCAGCAACATAAAAGCAATCAGTCAGGTCATGTTTATTAATTTTCACATGAAAGTCAGTTGCTTCAGCAGAGGAGAATTGATGACAGACTCTCAGTGGTATGGATATTTATCCCTGGTTGCGGTGGTGGTTTTGGGTGCCAAACTATTCTGGCAGATAGAAGAAATGACCCGTGGTAGTGCAAGCTTCTGCTTGTGTAGCTGGCTCTCTCCCGGTGTACAAGTGACCAAATGCTTGGGAGATCTACCCAGGGATTGGCCACCTGATTGCAGAGGTGCATCCAGAGTAGCTGTCCACATTCACCTTTGGCCATCAGGACTGCTTATCCCATCTGCCCTGAGACTGCCTCAGTTGTTCTTGCCCTGCTGGCTGCCTCCAGCAGTTTCTGCTCAGGACACAGCACATCTTGTGTGAAACCTCCCTGTGCCATTCTTGCCCCAGCACTTGGATGTTAAACTTTTCTCATAGTACAGAGCCTTGCCAAAAGCCTAGTGCAATCATCAGTAGTAACAGCAGAAAGTCATCATTTTAGGTGTGACTAATAGAGTGAAGAACAGAGTGAAGGCTTCATTACAGTAAAGGCCTTGCAGACAGGAAGAAGTAATTATTGGCACCTTGGAAAGCTTATGGCCTAGGGATGCATTCAGCGTTCAACGCTTTGTGATTATTTCTCTGTTGATATAATAGAAAAATGGTAACCTTGTCTCCGGATCGTAAAGGCTTCTGAAGTTCTAAAAAGTAAAGCTGTGAATTCCTCCCTCTCCAAAGCCATTATCACTGATTCCATAATTTTCTGTTCAGTTTTCGGCAGCGTTGCTCTCACAGTAACAAAGGCATTTTCTTTTAGGTAATTGAAAAAGAACTGTGAGAGCACCACAGACCTTTCCTGTCCTCTGTATATTCTTTAAAAGACCAGTGTACACATACATGTATATCAAGATCTCCAACCCTCCCTCAAAAGCCGCAGAGCTCAATATGTGAATTTCTAGGTAATTTTTTGTGTTCTTTCACCGCAGAGCTGGCTTTCCCTAAAGATGCTGAATGGTTAGTGATGCTGATAAGATGAATTCACAGTCACAGCATTTTTGTGACAGCATCTGCTCTTTTGCAATTCCCAAGCCTCTGAGGATTATTAAGCTGAACCACAATTATTCATAGGCACCTCTGTGATGCCAGTCAGGTTCACGGTTTCCATTACTCCGCCCGTGACAAGGCCCTGTGACATCCTGGAAACAGATTTGCACTTGGCTGGGCACGCCTCTTCATCTCCCTCGTGCTCTGCGTTGTGCTGTGCTCTGGGGTTGGTTTGAATTATCAGGCAGGTGGTTCAGAACGAATGTGCTTGCTCCTCTTCTTACCGTGCTCACATGGCAGTACAGAGCAGTCTCTGTGCATTGTTGTGACACGAAGAAAAGGAAAATGATGCAGAAAAAGAAAAAAGAAGAAGAAAAACTGCTGTGGTACATGCACCAGCAAGTTAAATCTGTGAATTGGAAGAAGAGGATTATTAAGTCCCTTCAAAGATGCACCATCAAATAATTAGGGAAAAAGTAAAGGGGCGGCTTCTAACCTCTTCTGTGCGTTAATCAAATGGAAATTGGGAATCATTGAAGCCATAGGAGGAAAGCCAAGCAAAGTGCAAAACCTGTGCATGCACAAGAGAGTCATAGAGCGGGAGTTCACCAGTGAAGAAAGATTCTTATCTTTTTGGTCATCCTGTGGCTCATCTCACTTTTGGAAAAAAAGCAGTGGGAAAGTTGTTTTGAAACAAAATAAATCCTTTCAGCCATTATGCCCAAGTGGTAAAAATGTATGTACTTCCCAAAGCTGTCTGAAGTTCACATAAATCCTCTGAAAGAACTGGTAAAAGTGTCTTTGAACTTACTTCTGTTGTAGGTAAAACCCCGACGCTGATGGATGATACGCAGCAAATTTCTGCAAAGCACTGGAAAATTCTTCTTCAGAAGCTTCATTGTGTCTAGATGCCAGGAGCTGGAGTCTCTCCGGTGTCTGGAAACTGTGAACCAGGAGTTGTCAGGTTGTGCCATGGGAGAAACACCCCACAAGCATGAGGCTTTCTAGTGATAAAATCTTTTGGCTCTCTGTTGACAGAGCTTTGCACAGAACAGAAACAAATGCCATCTCCTGGCCCTAGCTGTAACACTCTTGAAGTGCCTTGTCCATATGCTCAGCTTGCTTGATTAAATGTGAGAAGGAAAAAGTATTTGCAAAATTCAGGTTTTATTGCCTTAAAACAGGGCTTTCCCAGCAGATGAGCAGTAAGGGCTCCACTTGATTGTGCCAAGAGTTTCAGTGTGCAGATGAGAGAGGAAACTGGATAAACTTGGAAGGGACAAAGACACAGACATTTCTGGGGACCTTGTGGGACTGTTTTATCTCAGGAAACGACTGAAAGCAGTTGGGAACAGGGCTGGAGAAACAGGTGTTTCTGTGCCAGAAAACCAGTGTTTGCAAACACTTTATTTCAGTCTGTTTCCTCTGGCAGTTTTTTTTCTCTGTTAGAAAATTACTTAGTTCATTGTTTTTCTGTTCCAGTAACAGAGCAGAGAAATCTGGCACCTAAGGGTGCTCCCTAGCAAGACAAGGGCGCTGCTTCTTGTCGGGTTTTTGCTCCATAGGGATTGCATTATGGCTTGCAATACCTCACTTCCCGGGAAGTGCCCTTGAGCAGGTATCTTCTCACGTGTCCGCTGCCTGTGGAGACTGTGGGACATCTTTTGGAGAGGAGGGAGAGCGATGGGTCGGCGTGCTCTGCTCGGGCAGCTGTTCCCCGGCTGGTATGTTGGAGGGAGCAGGTGCAGCTTAGCGACCACTGTCTGAGTCGTGGCCGAGCCCTTGCACTTGTAAAGGCTTTGAGTCAGCAAGTGCAGAGCAGCAAATGATCTGAGTGCGTTTGTCATCTGGGCAGTACCTTTGTGAAAGAGCTGAGACTGTGAGAGTCACTGCTCTTGCAAGTGAAAGGGCTTGAATAGTCACAATCCATGTGCAGCCTGTGCTTTTGTCCATCTCTGGCCAACGTTGCTTCTTTCAAGCCATGCTGGGTAAGTGCTCCAGAGCCAATGCAGTCTCTGAACCATGTGGCAGTAAGTGGCTCTTGATGCAGTTTCTGAGCCTGAGGAGAGCTTGGAAGGCCAAAGCAGATTGTGATTTAGAGCAGTTTTGCATATCAAAATTTTGATACAATCCAAAGTCTAGCTTTCTAATGCAAGCATCTGCTGTCCTGCAAAATTTGTGTCTGTTGCACTGTAAACTGAGGTATCAAGGTCCTTGTGAAAAATGTTTTTTTGAAAAGAGAGACTAAGGAAGCAAAAATGAGAAACTTGTTGTGTCCATGATATTGTCGTGGAAACAAGCTAAACTCCACTTGCAAGTGAAAACCTGCTCTCTGTTGTGTTTTTTTCCCCCTCTGGTAACATAAACAGTGTAACTTGTCAGCAGTGACATCAGTTGTACACAGAAGTGCTTGTGTGGGTTTTGTGTAAAGCAGATTTCTTTATTTGGAGTTATTCTGTGAAACATTTCCCCCTTTCCCTATGTCACTAAAGGATGTTTTGAGACTACAGTGTTTTCTAAGCAATTAGATTTTCTAACCTGCTATTCTGGTCTTCACTGATCCATGCAAGTGATTTTTGATGAGGAAGTTTGAGGTGGCCTGCCTGCTATGGGGCTTTTGCACACTGGAACAACCTGCAATGAACACAGCAACAGATGGAAACACTGTGAAATGTGGACAGGGAAGAAAGCTTCTGAAGGTCAGGGCTACACCAGTCTGTGGGGAGGGAGAGTGAGCTAAAATAATGCCACAGGAAAAGCTATGGGGATGATCTCCTAGGGGCTTGAGGAAGGG
>VZTA01010181.1:39679-76343 GCA_013398855.1 Mohoua ochrocephala
GTGTCTTCCTCAAAAGCTGGTGTTCTGTAACACCTTTTTTCTTCTTTTTTCTTTTTCTGCCTTGTGGGAATTTTCACTGCTTTATTTTATTATTCCCTCCTGATTCAGAACAAAAGGTTAAGTCTAAAAATAAACTCTGGACTGGAAACAGGAAAAAAGAAACCATCAACCTACACACACACACACACACACACACATATCTCAAAAGAAGTGAGTTTAGTACCAAAATCGAAGTACAAATGTTTTTAAAACAAAGAAAGTTATATACTTTCTCTTTTCATGAAAATTGTTTATGGGGACCATTGGCAGAAATGGAGCTCTTACAACTGGCTGCAGGCTGATGACGGTTTTGAGTTGTGTTTATCCTTCTCTGGGTATCCACTGTTCATTCCTGCACTTGTGTTTGTTCAACTGATCCCATGGGACTAGTTCTGTAGTACTTTTCCTTTGAATAGTTGATGCAATTGTCTATTAATTTGTCATTGGTCTTCCTTGAGACTTGTGCCAATTCCCTCACCAGGATTTGAAGAGATTCCCCTCACCCTCATCACCAGCAATGATTTGTTTTTTAGTTTTACCCTGAATTTTATGTTTTGGATGGGTCTGCCTTGTGCCATGTGTGTGTGCAGATGGAGAAGGTACTGCCTTCTTTCCCAGCCGCCTCTTCCATGCTGTCTTCTTGGGGACACACAACCTGTTTTATTTTCATTCATTTCCTTTCCTTATCCAAGTTTGTTTTCTTAGAGAGCTTCCAGCCTCACCAGGACTCTCCTCATTTCTCCTCACACTGGCCCAGTGGTGCTTCCCAAAGGAGAATTTCAGTGGTGTGGAGACTGCCACAGAGAGCCAGGGTAAGTTGCGCAGGAGAGGTGCATGCCCCTTTCTGTTGAGTTTTCCCAGCTGACTGCCTCTTGCCGAGTCAAGCCTCCACATCTGCAGCTCACAGCGAGGCATCGTCTTCAGGAAGCTCTGTGAAAGCTTTTCACCGTCGCTAGCAGGGGATAATAAGTTTTCTCTGCAGTGCCCACTCAAGTGGGCAGATGGCTGCGAGGTACAACGCTGTGACAGAGGCATCACACTCAGTTATGGGGTCCCTGTTTCCACATCGAGATTGTTGAGTCAGCTTGCACTGCTGGAGCAATTCCTGCCTTTATCAGCAAACTCTGTCCCTCCTGGCTCAACCCCTTTACAGCCAAGAACAAAGATCACTGCTAGCAAATGCTTCTTCCTGACCCCGAAATGTACATTCCTCTCTCACCTCTTTTTAAACCGTTATATCTGTTAGATGGAGCTGAGAGAAGATGGCACCTGCCAACACCTGGTCTGTCTTTCATTATGTACTACATACAAAAAGCTATGAAGAGGTTGTACGAGGAATTTTAAGGGGTAGTCCAGAGTTTTCCACAGGGAATCGTGAATTATTCTGGTAATGTTTTATTCAGAGCCTCCAGGACTTTAGGGGTTAAAGGAAGGTTAGAACATGTGTAAAGTTGTCTCATTCTCATTCAGTTGCAGTTCTGGAGTTTGGTATTTGGCAGAGAATATATGAAGGAGAATTTTCGTGGCACCCCAGCAGATCAAATTCTATGCAGGAACAACGTGAACAATACATGATTCTCTAAATCCATTTTCTCTGTGCTTGGTAAGAAATGTTTCTTTTGTTTTGTGATCTCTCTGTTAAAAAGCATTTGGAAAAAAACCTGTACCACCTCAAATAGACAACTTTGATTCCTACAAACAAAAGAATGGAAGAATGGTGTTTTGTCTGCTTGTCCACAGGTGGTTTCTGAAACTCAGTAGTCTCACTCGGTTCCTTCTACATGAGATTTGCTATAAACTGGGGGCTACGGCATTTTATGAACAGTCGGGGAAGATTTTGGCAAATTAGGGTACCTTGGTAAACGTAATTTTACTGTCTACTCTTATTACAGTGTTTACCAAAGCATTTATTGTGCTTTAATCCTGATGTGTGTCTCTCGGTACTATCTGATATTTAAACTTTGTTTACTTCTTATGCAATCTGATTTATATTGCAGCAAAACTTCTGTCAGTGCTTGTCCTCATAACTTGACAGTCTGAGAGATGTAGACTATAAATTTCCAAATGAAATGTAACCAATCTTGTCAGAATCAACATTGAATCACAGAATCAACACAGTTAAAATGGTCATGAAGAGAGCATCTTCAGGATGTGTACCATTTGTTTAGGGAGAGAACTCTGGAAACTAAAAGAAGGAAAGAATTACGTGATATTAATGGCTCGGCGTACTCTGTTCAAAGCCCTGCCCAGGTGTTTGTGTTCATGCTCTGTCATGAGGGATTCTGTTGTAAAAAGGAAAGTATTTTCTTTTTGGAAATAAAATTCTGGCAGTCTGGAAGACGAGATTTCTTAGTCTTCCTCCAGTTCAGTCTCCTATGTTTGTGTGCCAAGTATCTTAGACAGCATTTGGTATGTGTGGATAAGAGATGGAGTTGAGCTTGAATTCATAATAAGTTTGAATCTGAAAATAGATTTTTGAAGGGAATTGATGTTTTTTTTTTCTAATCCAGAAATATGCCAAGGAAGAGTTGCTGGAAATTGTCAATGCTTGCAGCAATAAAATGAGTGAAGATGAAAGTCTAAGTCTATAATGCAAAATATTCTTCTAAGCAGTCAAATCTTTGAGAAAGGATGGTTCTAGTGTGGTGCACACTGTGTGACCGGTATTTGTGTCTCCAGCTCTCCTGCCCACTTGAGCAAGGTGTGTCCCAGTTCCTTACCTCCACGATCTAGTGCAGTTTTGTGAAGAACAGATTGCCTTCTCAAAGTCTGACACACTAGGCCCTCTCCTGATTCCCAGGATCAACCTGGCCTTGTCAGGATCTCCAAGGCCTTGTCCACGGAGAAATTACGTGTGTGAGACCCACACGTCAACAAGTGCCTTGCAGAACAGGGCTAAAGCGGCCTAAAGTCTGCTGCAAAGGTCTGGCTTCTGCTTTGGGACTCCAGTATGGGACACAAACACAGATAGATGTAATTCAATAATTTAGAGTACCTTGGTAAACAGAAGTATGTAATCTATTGCTTGGTCTATATGAATATATTAAAACATTTCTCGTAAGGAAGATAACTCCATTCTGTTGTGAGGAGGAACACCTCTCTAAGCAGAAAAATGCATTTTGCAGAATAAAGAAAGTTAGGAGGAGAAATGGAAGTATTGTCTGAGCTTTGCTGCATAGAAAGGAAATAAAAAACCAGGTTCTGCAATCATACCGAAGTACAAAACTTTTCCTTGCTTCCACCAAGTCTTCAACTTATCAGAGATTAAAGGTTCATGTCACTGCTGAGTACTCCGTCCTTGAATTTTTTTGCCCTCAGGCCAGGCTGACCTGTTCCCAGGATTGGCACAGACATCTTCAGGGGGTCGGGGAGCTGTGCTCATACATAAATAAGCTGATCTTTCTGATGTGAATCTCACAGCTACTATTGATTTCCTTTTATCTGAAAGTACACTGGAGTGGAGAAGTGAAAACTTTGTCTTGTGGATTTGTTCTTCATTGGACTTTTATTATGTGTGAAGGCACAGTTTCTATTTCAAAGGCATTAGAAGAGAATTTTTGTTTAACCCAGCAGTGTCTGAACTGCAAAATCTTCTTTTTATCTCCTTTCTGAAGATTCTTGTCAAATTTGAGGCAGTGAATAAGAAAATTTTACGTGTGTTGTTTTACTCAAAATCTTTCTCATCTAATGAGGCATTTTTGGATTTTTCAACTCTGGATTTAATGAAGTAGTTCAAAGAAGTGTTCTGGATAAAAGTTCCCTAAAAGGAATAGAAATAGGAGTCTGTAAAGCCTTTCCTTTCTTAGCTGGCGAAGCATAAGCATTCGTAGCTGAGGTCTCTCATACCCATGGAGCCCCAAGTCCCCAGCTTTTCCCATGTGAGCTGTTATGAACTTTTCAGTGTATCCCATGGACCACAGAATCCGCAGTCAGAGAGATGGAGGTGAAAGAGCAGCTCAGACCTCAGTGTTTTCCTGTGGTGGTGTCATTATTGGAGCCAGATAGTGTATGAACAGCTGCAGCTTAGCAAACTTTCTATTCAGTCAATTGCACACTGTGAAAAGCATATTAATGATGTGAATTTCATTTTCATAGCCCCCAGGAGGGGGCTATGAGACCCCATTGGTGGTCTCAGATTGGTTGCCTAGATGTAGGAGAACTAAAAAGTGAGCAGTAGGAGGTTTAGCTGTTGAGTTACCGGTTTCCATTTGAAACATGCTAAGAAATTATGTAGCTTGTATGGAAGCAGAGTTCAGAAGCAACTGTGAGCAGATTTCTTATCTCAGATCACCTTGGGAATGAAATGAGTCACAGAAGATTTCAGCCCAAATAAACTGGAGACATTTAAAAATTCCAGTGAAACCAGCATGTGGCACTAGTAATTGAAATATGACATTGCCCAATCCCAAGTCCTGTGGCTAAATGCAAAACAACTTTAACAACTCAAATAAACCAAATAACTCAAATTAACCAGTACAGCAGGAGGGCTAGACTGTATGAACTCCTGCATTCACCTGTAACCATGCTTTTAAAGATTGTGAAAGATTTAGTAGCCTCTTGTGTTACTTGTGCCAAAGAAAAATTTCCTTAAATAGGACGCTTGCTAACAAGTAGGTAACTACTTGAAAGTAGTGCAGGGCCAAGGTCAGATTTGTGACTGTAGTTACTCAGTCCTTTGAGGGCTATAAATCTTCACAAGCCTAGTAAGTCTGGGTTAGAAAAGTTATAATCCACACTGATGAAGAACGGTCCAAAGGCATCAAGTGTGAGCACGGCTGATTTGTTTATAGAAGATGCCGTGGGGCATCTCTTGAGCTGCCACACTCAGCAAATGTGTGAAATCTTGCAGGAGGGAGATGCAGGCTCAAATACGACTACCTCAGTAGAACTGACTAGACACTGTAATGGATATGAAAATTTACTCAATCTATGCAAATATCAAATCCAATCCTACAGCAGTGTCCATCTACTGCTTAAGTTGGCAGGAGTTCTGTCTCTCATGAGGAGCCAAACTGCTGTCAGGGAGAACGTCAGGTTTTTTTCTCAGTGAATTTGCACTGACTGTGCAGTAAGGAAATACAGACCTGCCCAGGAGATTTGCTTTTCTGACTGTTTTAACACTTGTGAAGTGTTTTAAAGATAAAAGGCTCAAATATTTGTTTTAGCTGTCACTTGTTGCCATGTCCAGTGCAACTATAATTTCATAGTTGTGCTTTCTGCCAGATATGTCAGACCATGAGCGGAGGGGGTTTGTAGTCTGTTCTAAGCCTTTGATTTATTTCTAAATGATTTTGACATTTTCTAGCACTTCCAAGCATTAAATTTTTGCAATAAATTCCATCTAATGCACAGGGGGAAGAGAAGAATTCGAAGGATTCATAAAATCTGTGCTGGCACTTTGGTGTTGGTTGAGGTTGAGATGGGTTGGCATGCGCTCTCGTGGTACTTCTAACTCAGCAGATGGCAGTGCTGGGGACTGTATGGAAATTTGTGCCTCTTAATGCCAGGCAAGACCCAATTCTTTCCCTGAGAGGTTGTATGCAGATGTTGATGGGTGAAGCTAGCTGCTACCTGAGGCGGGGACAAGACACATGTCTGGTTTGTCTCTGGTTTGGTTGAGAAGGCAATAATGGCTCTGAAAAGGCAAGTTTGTCCTGAGCCACAGCAGATTAACAACTGCGACAGCAAGGCAGGGATGGAGGAGCTTGGTTGTCGATGGCTTTTACGATTTAGGGCATCAGATGTGCCCTCCTCCAAGCTGAGGCAGGGGAGTTAAAAACAACAGAGTTCAAAGCAGGCTTGTGTTTTCACTATTCACAGTTCCCACCAGGAGAAGCCGTGAGTGACACATATAGGTGACTCCCACCATTTTCTTTTAGGAGACCGAATGGGTGTGTGTGTGTGCATTTGGGGCTTTTCAGCCATGCTGTCACAAGTGTTTCCTATGGTCCAGTCACCTCTAACTTACGCCGTGGGTCCAGTGCTCAAACCCTGGCCAGACTCTCCCTGTGGGGCCAGCGCTGCCATCGCTGCTGGTGGTGGGAAGCCTAACAATGGTTACAAAACCTGTGAAAGTGGGGAGAAGGTTTTCATCTCTCTTTCAAGCCCAGGAAGGCTGAACAGGGCACTCACATTTCTTTGCATCCATGAAAGCTATAAAGGGAACTTTTCCCCAGCAAAAAGGATTTTGGTAGAATTTAATGATCACAGGAGGTGAAGATTAACATGCATGAGTCATAGATATTTCTGGCTCTGGATGCAAGCAGAAATACTACACTCAAGTATACATCCAATTTCTCTGTACAGTGCAGCAGCAAAATTAAGCACAGAAAAGACACTGAACTTCAAACATCTTGGCAAAATTGCCTGCATTTTCTCGATTTTACCTTGAAGACTATTTGTAATTTACAGTAGAGCCCTTTTCTATTCTAGACCGAAGCAGCAGGACTGATTTCTGGGTGTGAAAAGTGACAGTTCTCCTCAGTACCACTGTTGCAGAATGTGGAATATGTCTAAATTATGTTAAATTGAGATGTTCTTTAAATACCTTGGATTGGCTCATTAAGACTTTCCCATATCAGCAAGAAAGGACTCCTAATCAGTGGAACAAACAGTTAGCATTCCTTAGTCAAGGACATCCAGGAACTAAGCTAGCTATAAGAGTGTGGTAAATGAAGATGTTGTACGTCTATGAATGTCACTGAATAAACTTGGCAAATGCCTCAAGGTCCATGCATCCCTTAGAGGAACTATCTTTTTTATAGTACTAAAAGTCATGCCTGAAAGTCAGAACGACACGTGCCTTCCCTCGGGCATGCGTAGAAGTTAGGATTACCTAGTTTATGTGGAAACCACTAACCAGTCACAATAAGTGGGCCGTGCTTGGGCAGTTACCAACTTTGAACTTCTGTGTATAAATAATGGTGCAGAAGGTCCTGCTGGTGTGCTTTGTTTGTGGAAAACCTCTGTGCACACAGCACAAATCTGAAAAAAAAGTAGTCAATTAGCGTGAAAAAAAGTAGTCTCTCTCAAGTGTGCAATTATTGGCTTGTTGCACACCAGGTAACGAATCCGATTTTGTGAACAGTACCACCATGCTTTTCCCTCTGCTAAGAAGGGCTCATGCAGCACTGGAGAATTCTGGTGTGAAACAGGTAGCTCCAGCAAAATAGGGAAGCTGTTCAGGCATGTCTTTTGTTGTTCATCTTTCACAATGCATGTTTTTGAAAACTGTTGAGAAATTATACAGGACTTAGAATTAATGAAACCATTTTCCTGGAATATTTTGATTTTTCTAGGAAAGCATGGCATCTGCAAGTACTTCAGGCCTTTCGCTACATAATGTTACTTAAAATGTAGGAAAACAGCTGGAAAACATTTTTATGAATTGCTGACGTGACATTTACAGAACTTTAGCAAAACTGATTTTGTTACAATTTTTAAGCAGTGAAATTGTTGGGGAATTTAATGCTTCTAAAGGCCATTTACTATTCTTAAACACCATTAGTCACACTATTTTACCAGCAGAAGCCTTCCTTGTAGCTGATGATAACGTACTCTCTCTGCCCAACTTGAGTGAGAGAAGGGTGAAGGGATTGGGGATGGAAGGTTGAACCATTATGTAATTCCTCCCCACAGCCTTGGCCATTGTAGCTTCTGTGCACAGACGGGAAGATGAGCTCTGCTTGTTTTGTCTGGAGTGGCATCAAGTGTACCAGAATGCTGACAAATTTCAAAGGTGAGCTGGTTAAAGCTGCAATTTCTCTCCTGTGGGGATATTGTGACATTTTCACATGTTTTTCACACTTATGAAAAGGGGAAATGACACATTTCTCTTGCAGCTTGTGAACACACCTTTGAGTCAAGTTTCTCCTAGTTTCCAGCAGCCTGCCTGAAGGAAGCTGGGAGCCCCAGATCCTCTACCTGCCAGGCAGTTAGCTGAAAGACAGTCTGGAGGACTGGCATATTCTCCCTAGCACCTGAAAGACCCGTTGTTCATAGGAACGCTTGGGCTAAACCCTACCCTAGGCACTCAAAACCGGACAGCACGGCCCCAAGGCTGTGAGGGAGTTTTGGGGATAATTGGTTCCATTGTCTTGAGCAGCGCCAACACTAACTGGGCTGTTAACTAGGTACTCGATGAGGGTGCCGAGTAGCTTTTTCCAATGAAGGTAAGGACAGCTGTTCCTCAAAGAGATCTTCAGAGAGGGATTTCTGCTTCCCTCTTCTTATGGGGCTCAGACACCTCTTGCCATGATGGGAAGGAGGGCAGAGACCTGGCATTTTTAGGTCTCCTTTGAGAACCCTTTCATTGTACTGAGTTGCTGTCCAGTAAAGTGTGAAAATGCTGAGATTTTTAACATTCCTGTTGATGTTTCAGGGATGGAGTCACAGGCTGTCGCTTAAAATGTGAGGTGAGGTGCAAAAGGTGCAAAAGGTGCAAATTTGCATCTTGTTTCTTTGATGCCCTTTCTGGGGCCAGGCACTGATGTGGATTTGGGCTTATTTTAACTGTTGTCCTTGGCAGGGAAACTGATAGAAACGGTCCAACCTTTTCCAGCCTCTTTTTCGCCAATCCTGGCCCATCTGGAAAGAACCTGAACGTCTGCAGGCAGTAGCCAGAATCACTGAGCAGTGCCATCCCTGCTGTTGCTTGTTGAACAGTTTTGTATTAGAGCTGTCTGTGACATTTATTTTGTTTATGAAGCAAACATTCCTACACCCACTCCTGTTTTTGTTTGTTCATGTAAATTACGGCACTTTGCAACTTAATTGCTATGGGCTTTATGAAACTGCATTAAGGACCGTGCTAATTGTGGGCTTGCTCCCTTCCTATTTCTGGATACATTTTGAAATTCTGTAATTGGATGTATTTAATTTTTTGTAACTTCATATAATGAAATCGTGGATTAATATGAAAGAAGCAGAAAAAATCTGGCTCTGCATCAATGCAGAGCTGTTTCTAGCAAAAAGTTTTGCATTCTGGGAGTTTTTTGGGCTGTTTTTCAGAACAGTGATCCAGGGAAATACTTAGGGGATTGGGATTTGATAATTGGAGAGAAGGGTTCTACAGAAATATCTGAGCTAACCCTCCTGCAGGTATGAACTGTGGAACCTACCCAACCTGCCCACCTGTCAGGACCACCTTCACAATGAGTCAGGGGAAGTGGTTTTGCCATGAGGCACAGGAATTTATGGGAAATATTCAATGATAGGAGCCATCTGGAAACACGAACATTCAGATGGTAGGTCTGGCTCACTGCAGGGCAACATCCTAGGTATTGCTGTAATGGGCAGCAGAAGGCCAAACCCTTAGGAAACACGCTTTCAGAAAAGTTATGCCTCTGCATTGACTTGGGATGGAGAACATCCATCAGTCATCATTTCCTGTCTGTCTTTGTGAGTCCAGATATTCATATAAAGAAGCTCAACAAATTTGGTGAAGACAGCGTTCCCACAGCTGGCCGACCAAAGCTCCCGGCTGTGGATTAGACATTTATATCTGAGTTACCTATCAGATATAGGTAACCTATTCTGTCTCTGGCTCTATGCAACTGTGAAAACTGTATCCTATTCAGCACTTCAGTGAACCAATCCTGCTTTTTCCTGATCCAGTCTTTCATGGTGCAATTAAATCCATGAACATGAAGAGCGGCAGATGGGCTTGACAATTTGCAACGCATTCTTTTTGTCTGGTAAAATGTCTTTGTTATTTTTAACCCCATTTCATAGTTTATCTTCTTCCTTCTATTTTATGTAATTCACTGTGGAAATGAAATGCTGTATTTGGTTTTCAGTGCCAGCTTTTAGTAGGGAGGAGGGGAGGCGAGGCAGCTACAGTGGTGGTTGCTGTAAGAAGCTGCTGGAAGCTTCTCTCATACTTGTCACAGCCAATGCCAGATGGCTCCAAAACAGCCCCGCCGCCGGCCAAGTGTGAGCCAGTCAGAGATGGCAGTAATGACTCTGGGATAACATCTTTAAGAAGAAAAAAAATTATTGAGGACCATAGTGAAGCAGCTGTCCCCCCACAGCACAAGGAGGTACATGGAGGGTGCAGAGATCCACCCTCAGCCTGTGGAGGAGCCCCGTGCTGGATCAGGTGGATGCCTGAGAGGAGGTTGTGACCCCCGTGGGAGCAGCTTTTCTCGCAGGATTTGTGACCTTGTGGGGGACCCACTCTGGAGCAGTTAGTGAAGAGCTGTAGCCCATGGGAAGGACTCATGCTGGGGAATTTCATAGAGGACTGTCTCCCAAGGGAGGAACCCCATGCTGGAGCAGGGGAAGGATTCCTGTCCCTGAGCAGTGGCAGGGAGGATATGTGATGAACTGACCATAACCCCCATTCCTATCTCCCTGTGCCTCTGCGAAGAGAAGGTGGAGCTGGGAAGAAGAGAGGAGTTGGGGAAGGTATTGATATTAGATATTTGTTTTACTTCTTGTTATCCTGCTCTGGTTTTGATTGATAATAAATTCAATTAATTTCCCCAAGTCAAGTCTGTTTTGCCTGTGACAGTATTTGGAGAGTGATCTCTCCCTGTCCTTAGCTCAACTCATGAACCTTTCATTGTCCTTCCTCTCCCCTGTCCAGTTGCAGAGGGGAGTGATAGAGTGGCTTTGGTGGGTGCCTGGCATCTGGCCAGGGTGACACCACCACAAACACGTGATCACATAAACAACAAATCTAACCTATACGCGAAATCAAACTTACACCGTCCCCACTTGCCCACCAGACAAAGAAGGCTGGACGGTTGACTCAGAAAACAGGATTTTTCTGTATATAAGTTAAGCTGTGTAAACTGAACATCAAAATGTTAGGTAATGGCTTGTCAGCCAGGCTCTTACCTTAAAGTAAAAAGATTTCCACCTTCCAAATGTGTGCAGGATTATCTGCGTGATTCACAACAGCATTATCATCTCACCATACTCCAACTAATATGTGTGGAATATAAGGATCCCTGGTTTACAGTGATATCTAGTTAAGGGCTATTCAGCGAAACAGACAAATTTAAGAGGTAGTAAAAGTAATAAAGAGATGTATACACAAGCCTTAATAGGTTGACCAGAGATGTTAGGTCAGATCTTTGCAGGAACTGAGCGTAGACTCAGAGACATTCAACTGGAACCTTCCAGTTAATGAAAAAGGAGGAGAAAAGGTTGTCTTTGGTCTCCTGGGAATAGGTAAATTTATTATGAGATATTTGAATGGGCTTGCAGAACTGTACAAACTTTCCATGGAATTTCTTAAGGGGATTATGGAAATGTGTGGGAATCCTCCTCAACGTTTTCTCCATGCATGTGGTCTTGTTACCCTTTCTTGGATGCATCACTGTCAATGGGACAAAACCTCAGCGTTCTCTGGGGTTTGCTATTGGCTTGTTATACATTTGCAGATGTGTGAGGAACATATGTGTGGTCCTACGTCCACGTGCTGTCAGATCAGTAACAGATTATTCCTGCCTGACCAAATGGAGAAACCTGTTCAGAGTGGCCATCCACTTGGTATTACATGAATCAGAGTGGTGAGAGGAACAAGTTTTTGTGTTCTGGCGTTCACAGATAGTAACAGCTGACTGCAGAAGTGGGCCCTTAAAGAATATTTCTTTGTAAGGTCATCTATGTTTCATTGTTCATCTCTGGCATTGGGACAACTGCTCTCCTTTTTCCAAGAGTGGATATTTGCCTAGTGATGAGTTCAAACACAGGCAATGTTTTGTACTTGGCTCCAAAAGGATTTCTTTTTGACTAGTTTGGTTTCCCCTGCTTGTGAGTCAAGTTTGGTTCTTTCCTGATGATCAAGAATTGAGAACTGCTGATCATTTATTTTGGTCTGGTGTTGGAACTCATTCTTTTCCTAGTTTAGAATGGAAAGTCAGCTGGAAATAGTGAATATGAGCCTGTTGTAATAGTAATAATAGTAATATGAGCCTGTGCACCTCATCCTTCTTCTCCTGCACCTGATTCTTAGGTGAGGTAACTGTAAAGCAACGGGCTTTTCTTTTGCTTTTGGGGGAGCAAAAGCAGGGTTTTACCTGCCCACTGGATCTATCCTGTGAACTTCAGTGAGAACGAGCCTAGAAGAAAATCACTCCGAATGTGTTTCCTCATGGTAGAAAAACTCCAGCCTGCTTTTAATTTAAGTCCAAGGCTTCCTGTTCACAAGAAATGTATTTCAGTTTGGTTCAGCTGTGCAGGCCTTTCCTGTGAGTCTCTTTTTGAGCTCCGATCACTGACAATGCATGTCAGTAGCATATCCTTCCATCAGTGAAGGCCCACCCTGTGGTGGGCTGCATCAGTGAAGCATAAGCAGCTGAATTCAATGTGCAATTGCAGGACAAAAGATTTTAGCTATGCTACTAATCATAGGATTTTCTCTGTCACCCTTCAGGATATGAATTTTGGGGCCGAATTGAGAGCTCATGAAGAGATTTTGAAGCATGGGTCAGGATATTTCTGCCTGTCCGCAGTGGTCAGTACTTTCAGCTTTCTATCTAGATTGACTCTGAGAGTTTCTCTGCCTACCTTTATGTCCTCTCAGTACTCACTGGGGAGATACGGAGGCGTATGAGCTTGGATTTGCAACCTAATTAGCTGCATTAGTTCCGTGAGGGAAGAACACAAATTAGTCTAGTTGATGAAGAATTGTGGTGGGAGAGGTTCAAACATAGAAACGCTGTTTGTAATGAAGTTTGAATGCACAAACAAGGGCCTTCATGGCAGGTGTGAGCCTGGTCATTGCAGGACTCTGAACAAATTCAAATCTGAATTGCTATCCTTCCTAAATTTCAGTGGAGGTGTTTCCATAAGCCACCATCGATCTCCCGCTTAGCAGAACCGGATTGTATCCCTGTCAGTCAAAGAAGATAATGAAATTCCTGAGTAACAGTCAAGCAGCAATAACGGAGTATTTTTCCAGGGAGTTCAATCCACAGTGTAAGTGTGCTTTCTCTTGAGGATAACTGACGTGAAAAGCAAGTGTATCCCATGGCAGCACTCTTCACAGGGCAGTTGTCCATTTTTGGGTAAAGTCCTCTGTGGATCCCAAGGCTGTGTATTCCAAGCGACAGGGAGTGTCACCGTGGGACAAGGGGCTTTTGAAAAGCACATGCAAAGCTCCCAGATGAACAGCAGAACAGGCTCATGAAGAGAAAACCTGCTTCACACCCAAAGGGAGAAGTACTTGTCTCGGTGCATCTTGGTGAAGCTGGAGGGTTGCTGGGAACACTGAGGCAGGCCTTTGGCAAGAGGAATACATTCAGTGCCTGTTGTGTACCTAGCCTTGTTCCTCTCCCCTCTGCTCTGGAAGCACAGTGAACTGTAAGGCTCTGAGCAAGCACTGACCAGAGCTAGCTCACGAGGACAGGTGCAGTGAAGGTTTCAGGCATGCCTCGGTTAGTCCAGCCTGCTGTGCCCACCTGACTGCTCCAGCTGGCTGGCTCTGCGGTGGCAGTGGTTTTTAGTTTGCAAGAGTTGGTGACTGCATGCTCTTCCTGAATGCTGTGGCTGTTTTTCAAGTAGGATATTTTGCATTTGCCTCTGGATAGTTCTGTAGTACGATCTGAACAGTTACTCTGGGTCCCTCCAGGATACAATTATCCTGTTGTCCTAATCAGTTTCAGACTACATAATTGTGGTCTCCTTACAGTGCTGCATAGGAAGTTTTCTTCATACACGATTCCTGACTTCTGCAATTGTTTTTAGCTAGGGCAATGCCACTGCAGAGCTGTGAAGAACAAATTGGGCTGGAAAGGGGAAAATAGACATCTACAATGACCAACTTTATTTTTGCATGTGTATCAAGTATTGATACAGTTGTTGACATGCTCTCTCATGTTAATAAAATAATTAATTTTATATTTGTGAAATCAACAGCAAATTCCAAGAACAAGGGGTGTGCAAGACCCTCTGGAAAAGCTGAACATTTGTAAAGAAGAAGGAAGGATTTGTTTTCATTTTGCTGCCTGGTTGACGGACGTATCCAAATCACCTCGTTGTTAACAGGGGCTGCCTGATTTGATGAACTGCCAATGTGAAGACCTGAGGAGAAGCAGTTCATAAATAAAACAGCGGAAAAGCACACCAGAAAATAAGACAGGACCTTTCCTGGCTTAATTCAGATGAAGAATAGGTTGGATTTGGAGGAATTTGCATATGTATCTATTGTTGAAAGAGAGATTTGATCCAAATTACGGTATGACCTGTGGAAACCTCTGCATCAAATGACAAATCTACAGCTGTAGCTCTTGGTTACAGCTATTTTGCATTCAGAGCCTGGAACCTGTTCTCAGATAATGTGTTAATCTTGGCATTTCACCAGTTCTCTGTCTTTATATTGCATCGGTCAGGCAACCTGAAAAGTTATACAATATAACCTAGCGCTAAAATTTAACACTTGAGTGATAATTTTAATATGAGGTACCCACCCTCATTTCTTATAGCTTTATTTGATTTGAATTCCTTTGAATAACAAAGAGATGAAACACAGGTCTCCAGGCTAGCTTTGTGATTTGAGAAGCCAGTCTGATAAATGGCAGTGCAGATTTAATTCTCCCAGTAACTTATTTTCAAATGCCTTTAAATAATTTTTTGTTATAGTGATTGGAGGATTCTCTGTTTTGTTCACTGAGTCTGATTCTTAGTAAGAAAATCATTGTTTTGAATGGAAAAGAGATCCAGAGAACTTGAAATTTCACTAATATACTGCAAAAAAAAAAAAAAAATTAAGCAGTGAATTAACCTCCTTTCCTATTCCCACTCTTAGCTCTGTGACTGCCATAAAGTGCTTGTTCTGCTTGCTTTTGTGCCGAAGTTCACATACAGGAATGAAGCTGCTTATCATCAGCAGCTTCTCTCTAAAAAGCTTGGAGCTGCCACCAGATATTTTTGAACTCAGTAAGACTTCTGGCGGATCTAAAGACCAGGGTTTGTCTGTGGTGGGCAAATGTATCCCAGTAAGAAACTACAACCAGGCTTCAGAGGGGCAGGCAGTTTTAAAATATGACACCCTGGGGGTGACCATTCACAGTCTGGGCAAGGTGATACGCTGTCAGAAAAAATTGTTCCCAAGATTTGCATGAATTTTACTTCTAAGGGGCCAGAAAACTTAACACTGCTAAGAGATGATGCTTGAGCTGATGCTGGAGAATAGATCTTCTTTTCCACTTTCTGAACACAAACACTCAGACCGGCATTGTTTGTCTGGGTGCCCTTGCCTACTGAATCATTCTTATATCCCCTTTGAGTACTTGTCATTTACACTTGCAGCTGCAGTCCTGTAACTTGGGCAGGTTGGAGGTAATTTCGAGTCAGTCAGTGTACCCATGGCAATTTAGGCAACCTTAGTAAAATGTTTTTTCCATCCAAAACAATCAGGGATAACAGGTATAACAGCCTGTAGGAGAAACCTCTCCTAAAACACAGGACATTTCTTGTGCATGGCTGGAAACTCTCCTGCTTGTCTCATTTAAATGACTCTGGTGCAGACGAGTCTGATTATCCAAGGATGAGGCCTGAGCAGAATTTTAGTAGCTTTACTTCCCTCTATTAATTTTGATATCTGCATCCAACCCACTTCCAGACTCTACCCTTCCAGCATCACAAATTTTACTTATTCGGAAACAAATGAGATGGTAAAAAAAGGTAAACTCAAGGAAGTTATTGGAGGGAGAGAAGAGATAAGAATCAGATTATACTTTCTTTGTTTAATTCAGTGTTCTGCAAAATCTATTTATTTTTATTTAAATGCAGATTCCATTGAGCAGTTCTGCTTTTGTAAGTGTTCAGTCATATTTCCCTTTGCTGTCTTCAGGCTGACCATGCTGTCAAAAGAAAAAAAAAAGCACATCAGACTCTAAGGAGGCCATTGTAAATCAGAAATCCACTATGACTGAAAAGACAATGAGACTAATAACTCTCATGCTGATTATTTCCTTTCCTGAAATAAATGGTACATTTTTTCAGGGAGCTGTATGTGGGTTTAATCATGATGTGGATATTATACTGAAGTGGAAGGGAGACTGTGAAGTGGTCCTGACTGCAAGCAAGTATGCAAAAGTAAAGACTCTGGAGGAACCATAAAATAAAGAATAGAGTGGAAAATATGAGTGCAGATGAAAATTTCTCAATGCTTTTAAGACACTGATGGGAAAACAAACGGAACTTTGAAGAATGCAGAGCAACTCTGTACACTATGAATCAAAAGGGAGGTGATCTGCATTAAAATACTTAGTGCATGCAGCTCGACTCTGCATCCACTCTGCAACTGCATAATGAGCACTTTGGATGCAAGGAGAGAGAGGGGCTGGGAATCAGTTCTCGTATGGCTTCTTCTGAATTAGTGCTGACTTGGGCAAGCCCTTTCTCTTAATGTAACTATTCCTTATCCTACATTTAGAGAAAGTGGGGAATTTAACAGCAGACAACTTGGGATGTGTGTGGAGGGTTCAGTCTCCTCAGGAAGGTGACAGGCACGAACAGCTGCTGAATAAGTCATTCAATAGACTGCTAATGGCAAATGATAATTTTATACCTAGAGCATAAGGAATATCAAAGCCTTGAACATGGCCGGGCCCTGCTTTTGGTAGGAAAGAGAAGACATAGTATTGAACAGAGGAGATAAGCAAGAGCTGGGGAAGAGATAAATTTTGCCCTTTTATCTGAAATTAGTTCTGAGTCAGAAGATAGCTCAGGGCTGAACTGAGTTGTATTGGATTTGCATGGCAAGATTTTGGTAGTGGGACTACAGGGGTGGCTTCTGTGAGCAGCTGCTGGAAGTTTCCTCCATGTCCTACAGAGCTAACGCCAGATGGCTCCAGGATGGACCTGACGCTGGCCAGGGCAGAGCCAATCACAGATGGCAGTAATGATTCTGGTAACATATTTTAGAAGGAAAAAAGTTATTGCACAGACGTGATTGTGCTCAGAGAAGTGAGGAGTGCAAAATGAAAGGGAGAGCTCTGCAGACACCAAGGACAGTGCAGAATGAGGGAGAAGAGGAACTCCAAGGGCCTGAAAAGACATTCTCCTTCGGCCCATCATGAAGAACACGGTGAAGCAGCTCTGCCCCTGCTTCCCATGGGGATCCATGGGGATGCAGAGATCCACCTGCAGCCTGTGGAGGAGCCCCATGCCAAAGCAGGTGGATGCCTGAAAGGAGGCTGTGACCCTGTGGGAAGCCCACCCTGGAGTAGGCTCCTATCAGGGACCTGCAGACCCATGGGGAGAGGAGCCCATGCTGAAGCAGGTTTCCGGGTAGGACTTGTGACCCTGTTGGGGGACTGTCCTGGTTTCAGCCAGGATGGAGTTAATTTTTTTGCAGTAGAGGTGAGGGGGCACAACCTGAAGCCATGTGGGCATGTCTAGATTGTTGTTCTATACTACCTCAAGTCATAGCTGGAGGTGGAGGAGAGGGACTTTGGGAAAGGAGGGCATAGCTTGTGGTCAAAAAAATCAAAAAGTGTGGCAGGGTAGGGAACCTGGCCACCGTTGTTTTTCATTGTCCCATGCTTGGTGAGCATTTTTCATGTATATCACCCTCTTTGTGTACAATATTAATGATTTCTGTTAATACTGTTGCTGTTACTGTTTGTTTTTTTTCTTACCTCATTACTGTTTCCAGTAAATTGTTCTTATCTCAAACCACGATCTTTGCATTTTGTACTTCCAATTCACCTCTCTGGCCACCCACAGTGGGGGCAGAAGAGAGGGGAGGGGGAGTGAGCAAGCAGCTGTGTGATTTGGAAAGTCTTGGTGGGAGAACTAAATTGGAGAGTACCATTCCTAAACCATGACAGGGACCCCCACTGGAGCAGGCTGTGCCTACAGGGCTGCCCCCTGTGGAAAGGAACAAGGTGGAAAGGTGGAGCAGTTAGTGAAGGACTGTTTCTCATGGTGTGGACTCACCTTGGACAAGTTCATGGAGAATGGTCTCCCCTGGGAGGGACCCCGTGCTGGAGCAGGGGAACGGCTCCTCTCCCTGAGCAGCAGCAGAAATGTGTGATGCACATTTGAACCTGACCCCCATTCCCTGTTTCTCCCTGTGCCACTGGGAGGAGGTAGAGCCCAGGACAAAAGGAGGGGTGGGGGAAAGGTGTTTTTAAAGATTTGTTTTACTCATTATCCTGCTCTGATTTCATTGGCGATAAATTCAACTAATATCCCCAAGTTCAGTCTGTTTTGCCCATGATAGTAATCAGTGGTGATCTCTCCCTGTCCTTATTTAAACTCACAAACCTTTCGTTTTACTTTCTCTCCTCAGGCCACTTGCGGAGAGGAGTGATGGAGTGGCTTTGGTGGATGCCTCCATCCAACCAGGGTCAAACCACCACAGGAGCAATGGAAATCCTGCTTTTAAATTTAGCTTTTTTGCTCTCAGAAAAAAGAGCTGGCTCACTCCCTCCGAGCAGCGAATTTAATTCTCCAGAGGGATCCAGCAGAGAGTTCTGCAAGTGGACTCTCTACTCATAGAAAGAAGGAAGGAGAGAGAATCTAGCACAGGTTTTTGCGGAGAGCATTGCCTCAGCTGTGTGGTGCCTGCACAACCTCTTTTTGTCTCTCTCCTGGATCGACAGCATTTTTCAGTCAGGCCCATTTTGCAGAGCACTACATCAGGCAGTTATAAGAGGTACTTTGGGAGAACTGCCTGTTTCCTGGGCTGGCTTTTGAAAATCATGTCCACCAACAACCATGCATTCTGCTCCTACCTTTTCAGCCTTGGTATGAGTGCCTGCCTTCTACCTTCTCAGCCTTAGACTTGCAAATTCCTGCTTTGCACACTAATAGCAGATAATGCTGCCACTTTTCCACCTGCCCCCAATTCTTTCTCCCAGGCAGCACATTTTCAGCATCGTGGCCCATTTATACTCTCAAGCATGGCAGCTGCGTGGCTGGAGGGAGGTTGGCCTCTGACTGATTACACTTCATTTTGCTCGAAGCAGAAGGGGAAGGAGGGAGCGAAACAACTGTAGTTGTTCCAAGTATCACCCGTGGATAAAGAAGCTACAAGATCTTTGCAGTGACTGAGCTTTTTTTGCTGCTGCTGCTGAAGATCGGTACAAATTAAAAACATGGATGTGTGGATTACAGACCTCCTTGGCGAGACAGTCATTTTGCTCTAATTTTAAGGTTTCATGTCTGTGAGCATGACTGCAGGAAATAAAATATCACTGTGTGTTCTAAAACAAAAGTACTCTGGTAAACTTAGTCAAAAGAAAACACTAGACACTCATTTATGATTAGCAGATAAAATAAATATGGAAAATCTTCCTGTTACACTGCAAATGTTTGTGAAGACAAACTTTTGAGTACCAGAAAGTTGATGTTTGAACTTGCTTTGACTTTTAGAGGCTCATTCTGTAAATTGCATGCAACAAAATGAACCCTAGAGTTCTGAGAGGCTCCACTCAGAGGGAGGTGCTGGTCACAGCTTGCTGCGGTCCAGGTCAAAGGGTCTCACCTAGGATCAATATTTTTAGGGTAGCAAGAGAGTGGGCTTTAGTCACAGTAATGTTCCTTCCTGTCTGCAACTCAGGTTGGTAACTTTCTTTGAAATTTTGATGACAAAAATATTATTCCATTCAGGTTGTTACACAAGCAAGAGAAATAGATTTCCAATGCTGTTTGCTAAAAACAGGAACTCGTTGGATTGCACCAGTTCCTGGGAGCAGACTGTGTTTCTGATAAGCTCAAGGGGAGCTGAGTCTAGGTGCTGTTCATCAAGGTGAGGCCTAACAAGCATTTCCAAGAGCATCATGTGGCCTGAGGTTGGAGACGAGGGAGAGGATGCACCACCACACCCATAAAAGCAAGTCCTTGAGGCTGGGCAGAGGCAGGGTTTGGCTCCTCTGTTTCGCTTGACCAGTGTATGCATCACCTTCTTATGGCCTGAGTACAAAGAACGAAGTCACCTTCCCGCTGTTTCTGCTTCTCTGTCTGCATTCATGTGGACTGTGCTTTTGGCATTTGCTCTGCTGGGTGGGCAGGCAGAGGATTGCTCCTGTCGCTAATTGACAAGCCTGAATGTTCATGAACTGTAAGTGAGCTAAAATGTTTGCTTACAGCAGATCTGTGAACCTATGCCCAGGAAGAGAGATATATTCTGTTTCTTGGCACGGTGAACGGGAGTTTCTGTAAATGGTGTTTTAGCAGATGTCCAGTTTGTGGCACTTGCTGTTCAGAGTTATTTCAGTGCTGATTCAGTATGATCGAGGTCCAAGTCTAGATGCTGAAAATTACATTAAAATGCTAAATATACCTCTGACTACCGCAAGAACCTCTCTGACCCACTGGTTTTAACATAATTCATGTACTGTTTGTGACAGCAACTGAGTCACATATTTCCCAGGTGGAACTTGGATCATTTTGGCTATTGTTAATACATCAAGTCTCAGCATAGGCAATCCCCACAAGTTTTAAGTGTCTTGCTTCACGTAGTACTTATGCGCACGCTGTCGAGTGCATGCCATGTTTCTGCCATGGGTTGTGCAGCTCCAGAGTGAACTTTCTCCTTAGGCAGGAGCGACATCCGGGAGGCGGCACTGGGATGAGTGAAGGGGTTGTTCAGTGCCAAGAGGACTAGAAACAGACAGACACTCGCAGAAGAAAAAAGCAGGAGGAGGAGAGCAGAGCAGCAAAGGCAATTGGAGTAGCTGGGAGATTTGGTATGAAAGGAGCTCCCTAGGCCAGAAAAGGAAGAGGTTGGTGGAGACTTCCTGAAAACTGCTCAGAGGCAAAGCCTACCTGGTGGGAATCAAACTCTATAAGGGCAAGAGGGCAAGCCAAGTGTTGGAGAAGCCTGATATCCACAAAATGTGTATGAATAGCTCGGGGATAGTCCTGTGGAACAGAGTGAAACTGTCTTTAGGACTGCAGAACAGACCTGAGCGCCAAAGGAGGAGGAGAAAAACATTTCTGATGCAGTCAGTGGAAGAAGAAAGGAAGGTAGCGTGAGATAACAGGGGTCCTACACCGAGAAAGGTCTTACTGAGAGCAAGAGCTGTGCAGAGCATGTGGACAATGTTGCTTTCCATGCCCTGCTCCTGGGAAGCTCTGGCTGAAGATCAAAGAGACCTGGAGAGGTTGCAGCACGACAGGGACTGATGAGGAATTGTCCTGTGGGATAACAGGTCTGAAGATTCTGGAGGCAAATCTCTGGTGAAAGAGACTAGCACAGCCCTATCTAAGAGTACTTGCAACAATCCTGAAAGGCAAAGGAAGGGTTTCACCAAACATTCTGTCTTCTGCCAAAATTTGCCATTAGCCCTGTAAGCTGGGCTGACTTCATGAGTTCACGAAGGACAGGAGAAGGATATTGTGTCCATACTTGGCTCTGCCATGATTTGATGAGGCACCAGATATTTGAGGGATGTCATTTTGCATGGCGTGATGACGGATCTGCTCTGCGAGCAATTCCCCAGATAATTCCAGGAGAGCAGGCCAGGGGCAGGTGGGACTTCAAGAAGTAATGAAGGGTCACTGTCACCTGGCTCCTTTCATTTTGCTTATGCTTTGAAGAATGGCCCCGCTAACTGTTGACAACACAAGCAAGGGTTGCTCTAGCTCGTTCCTTGCCAGGGCATTCAGCTTACATGAATGTGTGACCCACAACAGTGCAGGACTTACGGCTCCAAGTGCCAGGAGACAGTGTCAGGTGAGGAATCACGCTAGGGCAGCACACCTGTCAAACCAAACTGCTGAGACTGAGTCCAGGGGAAGATGGAAATTTAATGTTGAGTGCAAGGGCAAAAGCTCACCTGTTTTTCTTTTCAGATTTTTTGTGAAAGAGGGACCTCATGATACATCTGAGTTTTTGTTTAGTAAACTGTGTTTAGTAGGTCATGAAAGCTGCCACAGAGATGACAGGGAGTCAAGTGTTTATAATAACACAAAATTGAAAATTTAAAGCTATTTCTTTCATATTTGTGTCTCCTTTTCAGTTTAAAGAAGAATTCACTTAGCTCTGGATTGTTCTCCCTCTAAAGAGAAACAAGACCTGAATTTTGGTTGTTGTGAGAAAAGTTAGTTACAGCTTTAGAAGCAAAATAAAAAATAGAAACAAAAACTCCAACGCTACATATACATAAAATCTGTCATGGTTTAACCCCAGCCGGCAACTAAGCACCACACAGCCACTCGCTCACTCTCCCCACGGTGGGATGGGGGAGAGAATCAAAACTGTGAAGGTAAGAAAACTCGTGGATTGAGATAAAGACAGTTTATCAGGGAAAGCAAAAGCCACACGCACAAGCAAAGCAAAACATGGAATTCATTCACCACTTCCCACTGTCAGGCAGGTGTTCATCCAGCTCCAGGAAAGCAGGGCTCTATCATGTGTAGTGGTTACTTGGGAAGACAAACGCCATCACTTTGGACATCCCCTCTTCTCCCAGCTTTCTATGCCGAGCATGATGTTCTGCTGTACGGAATACCACTTTGGTAAGTTCGGCTGTCCTGGCTGTGTTCCCTCCCAGCCTCTTGTGCACCTGCTCACAGGGAGAGCACAGGAAACTGAAATGTCCTTGATGTAGAGTAAGCCCTACTTACCAACTGCTAAGACATCAGTGTGTTATCAACATTATTCTCATACTAAATCCAAAATACAGCACTGTACCAGCTACTAAGAAAACCAACTCTATCCTGGCAGAAATTAGGCCTGAATGTTTCTCAAGGTGCAAATTAAGTACAGTAATGGTGTTCAAACCCCACCAAAGCTCATTTTGTAGGGAGGACTAAGTATTACTTGTTAGTTATGTGCCCCGAAGAAAATATTCTTTATCCACAGAAGAACTCGATCTTTTTCTGAGATGCAGGAATGTGGCAATTTTCAAGTGAACCATGCATTTCTTTTTCCAATCTCTGTTTCATACCACTTCTGATACCCCAGAGATGGTGTTAACACTTCCCAGTTCAGTGTTCCTGTGAATTTAAATAGCACACGGTTGACCCTTATCTTCTAGCTCATTACGAAAATGCTAGAAGATATCTGACCTACAATCTGGTTCTTTTGAGAAATATTACTGCTTGACTTAATTCGCTGCTGTTCAACACTGCCCTTTGTATGCTAAATCCCTTCACGCTGCTGAAATTTATGCAACAGCATTGACAGCTAAGATGATCTGAGTTAACGCTCTTGGGTAAGACCGTTGCAGTTTTTGTTTTCAAAACCAGGAAGAAGCTTCATCACTGAAGTCCACCTATGGAGAGAACACATCAGAACTGATGTAGCAGCTATATAGCTATTCCTGGGTTAGCTATTTGTATTGAACTATTGAGGTCTCACACAGTAAGCTATAGCTAACTGTTAGCAAAAAGGTGATCACAATGATTTTTTTCTTTAAAATTTCTGAGTGTTTGGAAGTTGTTAGAAAAAAATCTATCTGAATTCTGTGAGGTTGGGGTTGGATTCTTTGCGGTTCAGGCCTCTGGTACCGTGTTTTCACTTTCAGTGGTTGTGGTGGTCTATGATTGTTTCCCAGTGAGGCTCTAAATCTCATGTAAGTAATCAATACAAGCCCATAAGTGTTCATGTATCTTTTGTCAGCTTATTACAGAACCTCCTATACCCATCTGGATGGTGGAAATAGTGTTGGATCTTTTTCACTCCCTTGCATCCCCATGGAGCTTCAGAGAAGTAGATGATGTGTAACTCGGTCCACATTCCTTCTCTGAGTCCCCCCCAGGTTGTTGGCTAGCTTTTCCTGCCAGGCCACCAGTAGAAGCTGTTATCCAAAATGCTGGAAGGAGTTTTGCCATCCATTTGTTTACAGTTGCCAGTCTGTTTTTAACTTGGCAGCCCCAGAGAAGTCTCAGCCATAGAAATACTGCTGGTGATTTTTGGCTTGAGGTAGGTGTAGATGCACTGTGCAACGTGCCACCAGTCAGCATCACACTGGCATCTTTACCAGTGCAAAGAAAAGATATTAGCCCATGAGCCTGAATTCAGATATTCAGATGGAAGAAAGGCAGGAAATTATGAATATTTGCTTCTAATTTGAAGACTGATTTAGACAAGCACAGATGTAGGAAATTAATCAGAGACCCAGGGATGAACACTGCTTAATATTCACTCCATTGTCCTCAGGAGATAACCACATGCTCTCTGAAACCGGAGTCTGAAGAGCTTTCGTGGGAGCAGTTTTTGAAGACGGGTCGCATGCCAGGACAGAACAGGGCTTCAAAGGAGAATGGCACTTGACGAAACAAGCTCCCCTCCATCCTCTCAGAGCTTGTGTAGTTGTGGCTTGCTAAATGAAGCCATTATATAATAGATTTGATCTCTAGCCCCCTGGAAGGAGATGAAACTATCTGGCGCCAGGTGACCAGTAATGCTTCTAGCTGAGTGACCCCGTGGTTCTGTCCTAGCCCTGAGCCATAACCTCTCAGCTGGCCTGCTGCTCCAGCAGCTGTGTGGCACACAGTGGTCCCTGCTCATTTCCTTTCAGCTCTTCAGACAAGGGATTTTTTTCATTGCCTTGCCTAGCAGTCAAGCACTGAGGACATTTTCTGCCTTTGTGTTATTTTTGCTAAGGTCTCGGAAGGACCGGGAAGGGGAGCAGAAGCCAGCTTTGCCCTTCACTCGGCCAGCATGGGGCGAGGTGGTGTATAGATACCTGGGCTCTTCTTTGTCTGCCTGTCTTCAGCAGATGGCTGGGGCTATGAGAAAGGACTGGATGAAAGATGACATAATTTTCTTCCTTGAGCAGAGTAAGGGGAGAGAGTCCATGTTCAGGAGTCTCTAGCATAGCCATCTCTCACATGTTGCTTCCTGGGAGTAAGGGAAATGGACATGTTGACTGGATTAGTAGAAAGGGTACTGACTTGCTGCTCGTTAGCTTGTGCTGGAGAATCTCCTGCTGCTGCTTTTCTGCTACTTTTGCTTGTGTCAGCTGAAATAACATACCATCCCATGTTTGTTTATTTCACAGTGCACAGGGACTTAGAAACTCTGCTTCCCATTTAGGCATTATAAAGCTTTCATTATCATGGATCATCAAGTATCCCAAATGTACAGGACATTAGCCAGCATGTCCTCCATGCATAACTGTTCCCCATGCCACTCTAGCTTTCTTATATATTTTTTTTTCAGTGTTGAGCCAAGAATTTGTCACTACAGGGCTTTTACTTATTTCTGTTGGAGCTAGAGCTTCAAATGCTTTTTTGGTTTTGTTGTGATCCTCAGAAAGGCAATTGTGCTTCCCTGCTGCTACACGTGTATTATTACTATTAATAATAAATATGTGACATTTAAACAGGGGCTTTTTATGTGCAAAGTGCTTAATAAACAATCTTAAAAACCAGTGTTAAAAGTGTATAAATGTTGCAGGGGTGGGCACTTGAAAGCTGGGAAATGCTAATGTGAACCCTGCTACCATGGTTCTGTGCTTTGTGCATAATTATTATTTATTAATTCTTGGCTTTATTCAAGTCCCTAAAAGTTCCTGTTATGTGAAGAGGATTCCATTGGGCTGGAAATACACAGAGAGTGGAACCAGGGACCTGTGGCCTAGGGAGAGTACAGAGATACAGTTCAGATGTGTAGGGATGGGGTCAGCAAAGCTAAGACACAAATGAAACAGAACTTGGCAAGGGATGTAAAGAATAACAGGAAGAAATTCTATACGTAAATGAGTCAGAAAAGAAAGGCCAAGGAGAGTGTACCCCCCAACAAATGACAAGGGTGAAAAAGGATCTGGAGAAGGCAGAGGTACTCAATGAATTCTTTGTCTCAGTCTTCCCTGGCAGTCGGGCTTCCTACTTCTCTCAAGTCCCTGAACCTTGAGGTGGGCGTCGGGGAAATGAAGTCCCTCCCACCATAAGCAAAGAGCAGGTTCAAGACCACCTGATGAAACTGAATAGGCACAAGGTGCATCCCAGGGTCCTGAGGGAACTGCCTGATATTGCTACCAAAACATTCTACACCGTATTTGAAAAGTCACGGCGGTCAGATGAAGTCCCTGGTGACTGGAAAAAGGGAAATATCACTCTTATTTTAGAAAGGGGAGAAGGGAAGATGCAGGGAACTACAGAGTAGTAAGCCTCACCTCTGTGCCTGGGAAGATGATGGAGCAGATCCGCATGGAATCAATGTCAATGCACATGCAAGACAATGGGGTGGCCTGGGACACCCGGCACAGCTTTATTAAGGGCAAATCATACCTGACCAATCTGGAGACCTTCTATGATGGAGTGAGGGCAATGGTCGACAAGACAAGACTGATGGATGTCATCTACCTAGACTTCTGTAAGGACTTCAATAGGGTCCCACATCAATCCTTATCTCCAGACTGGAGAGACATGGATTTGATAGATGGGTAAGGAATTGGCTGGATGGATGCAGCCAGAAAGTTGTGCTCATTGTTTCTGTGTCCAGGTGGAGGCTGGTGACAAGTGATGTCCATCAGGGCTCTCCTGGGACCGGTGCTCTTCAATATCCTCATCAGTGACACAGACAGTGGGATCGAGTGCACCCTCAGCAAGTTTGGAGACGACACAAAGCTGAGCAGCGCAGCTGGCACAGCAGAAGGATGGGATGCCATCCAGAGGGATCCAGACAAACTTGAGAATTGGGCCCATGAGAAGCTAATGAGGGTCAACAAGTCCAAGTGCCAGGGTGCTGCACCTAGGTCAGGGCTATCCCAGACACAAACACAGACTGGGAGATGAACTCACTGAGAGGAGCCCTGCGGAGAAGGACTTGGGGGTTCTTGTGGATGAGAGGTTGGACACAACCCAGCCATCTGCACTCGCAGCCCACAAGCCCAACCTTATCCTGGGCTGCAGCAAACAGTGTGGCCAGCAGGGTGAGGGACGGGATTCTGCCCCCCTCTATTCTGATACTGTGAGACCCCACCTGGGGTACTGCATCCAGCTCTGGGGGTGTCAGCATATGAAAAACATGGGCCTCTTGGAGCAGGTCCAGAGGATGTGCCTGGAGATGATTAGAGGGATGCAGCATCTCTTCAATGAAGACAGGCTGAGAGAGCTGGGGTTGTTTCAGCCTGGAGAAGAGACGATTTGGGGAGGGTGGACCTCATCGTGGCCTTCTAATATTTAAATGGGACTAATAAAAATAGAGGAACTTTTCATAAGGTAGTGACAGGACAAGGGGCAATGCCTTTAAATGAAAAGAGGACAGGTATTTGAATTAGGTATTAGGAGGAAATTCTGTACTGAGAGGGTGGGGAGACACAGTAACAGGTTGCCCAGAGAAGCTGTGGATGCCCCATCCCTCGCAGTGATCAAGACCAGGTTGGACGGGGCCCTGGCCAACTGGAGATGGTGGATAACAACCCTTGCCCATGGCAAGGAGTGGGAAATTATCTTTAAAGTCCCTGACAACCCAAACCACTGTGTGATTCTACTGATTCTGTAGTTCTATAATTAACAACGGGTTCCTCTTTTGAAAAGGAACAGGACAGGAGGGGGATTGCAGGATGAGAGAGATTAGACCAAGAAAGTAGAGGAGTACACCAGGAAAAGAAATTATGTCTGCTGGTGTAGCTGAAAGCCCTGCAAGATGCCTGCTTTTTCTGTATCTTATCATGTCATCTGTTTCAAAAGCAAGACAGGTACTCTCTGCAAGATTTGGTTCCCATAATACAGTGCAATTTCATTCTTGTGAAAATATTTTACCCAGCTGATGACACATTTTATTTGAGTAATGTTCCCTTGACCTCAACTGGACAGTGAGGTCTTCTGATTAACTCAATGAACCAGGGAAACTGCTGAATGTCCAAGCTACAAAATTTGTTTTTAGGAGTATGATCTTTCAGGGAAAAAAAAAGAAAAAGACAACCAGGTTTTCATCTTTTTTTTTTTATCCTCCTTTTTTTTTCCCCTTTGTCCTAAATAATGACTTCTAAGAGGATGCAGTAGAGTAAATATCCTGGACTAGTAACCTGGGAAAGAGAGAAATTATTTTTGGCTGCCTGGCTTCACTACCTTTCTCTCCACCTCCATTTTCCCCTCTTTATTCTCAGCCATGCCTAAGCTGTAGCTGATGCACCCTGCTGAAGATACTATTGATTTGGGCTTAGGTTTGCAGTGCTTAGACACCTCTTGGATAAAAGCTGTTGTGCATCTGCCACAGCACACAGGTACAGAGGACTTGCTTCAGCTAGCAAAACATTGTTTAATATCCGTCCTCTGCTTGGCAGAGGCTGTGCAGTTAACACAGCTTATGTGTAGCTAAGCTTGTAGCTAATTTAATTATTTTTAAGGCTGTGCATGAGGAGAGCAATCTCGTGCAAAGCCTGAGACAATCAGCACGGGTGCTGTTTGTGCCCCCCATCAGCAGAGGGGTTCTGCAAAGCTGGTCACTTGTTGCTAGGCCACAGAAGCTGTATTTTCCATGGCACTCGGGCTTTCCTTTGGCCTTCATGTGTTTGTCTTCTTGTCATCGAGGAAGACAGAGTCAACTCTGCGAGAAACAGCAGCAGAGAAGATATCCAGGCCAGCTCACCCAACCTTCTTTTCCGTTGTCCTTTGGCAAAGGGAGTTCCCGAATTTAGTACCAAACAAAAGGCTTGCAAGCAGAGGGGGTTAACACACAACAGCTCTTAACATTCGGTAGCAACACAGAATGTTGTTTTGTGGCAACCTTGTTTTAATGCTTTACACTTTCAGTGCCTCAGATGCTATTTTTAATGTGCTTTTAAAAACATTATATTAATATTTAATTATAATTAAATACAGCGCATGCTACATTAGAAATAATTTAGTACATCATTTATAAATAGATGAATATTTTAAACCAGGCTTTCTAGAGGAGAAAGGTGATGAAATAATGTATGGAGATGTGCAGAAAAACTATTCTAATTTTTCTTTTCCCTTTGAAAATTTTGAACCTGTCAGCTGATTTCAGCAAAGTTGATAAAAGGACAGAGGTTTCAAAGAAGAATTGCTTTAAACTTTTAATAAAATGTCTCTCTCAGTTAGATGAAAGCAAGAGATTCAAGTTTGAGTCACTATGAATAGAAAATAAAAATTTTATACTCAGCCCTTCATTGGACACCAGAAATCAAGACAGTCATCATCCCCTCACCATCTTTTCCCAGATATGGAACAAACTTGTTTATATTGGAAACCTTGTGCCACAAAACAGCATTGGTGTGCTGCACATCATTTCCCTGAAACTGACTCAGGTCTTACATATTCTACAAGCTCAATTCTTTTGGTGCCATTTGCTCTTGCCCTTATTTTGCCAGTTGTCTCCTGGGCTTCTCTCCTGAAACTTCTTTGAGTAGCCCTTGTCTCTGTCCTAAGTGAAGGTTTCATATCTGCTCAATGCTTTGCTGAAATCCACACAAAGGAACACTAATGCATTTCCTTTGTCCAGAAAATAAGTGATTAGGAAAAAGACACCAATTCAGGCAGCCATGAGGTATGCATGATAAAAGCACAAATTGTGCATGGTTCCTTTTTCCCCTTTAAAAGTGCTCCTATCTTCACTGTGCTCTACTCTTGGCTTGACTGTAGTCAAGTTCTCTTCCTTCATGCAGTGTTGCTATACTGCAGCCTCTTGGTAGAGCTCCTGATTTGATAGGCTTGAAAAAAGTTTCAGAAGTCTGGAAAGGAGGCAGCAGGGTTTCCGGCTATCATCAGGCACAACAACCTTAACAAATCTGGAAAAACATCACATCTGGAATACAAGGATTCTGATAAAGAGTCCATCCAGGTTAGCCTGGAGGTCTATTTTTGGGCATGTTATTTCAAACTGCGGCTGCAGACACCGTCTTAGGTTGCAAGGCAAGATGTAACCAAAAGTATGTATTCTATCACCATCTGTTGAAACCAGGTGGGGCAGGGTTCTTTATCTCTTCAGTGACACATCCCTGATAACTCCCCCCAAGGGATATCTTCTGTGAATGGGCCATCCAGCCTCACTGCAGGACTCATAAAATGACATCAACCCATTGTGAGATGCTCCGCCCAGGGGGAGGAACCAAGCATTCCCACCCAGATATAATCTGAGGTTTGGAACACCACACTCAGCCCTTACCTACTGGGTTCCCAGAGGACAAGAGCTACATACCCACCTCTGGACCTTCAGAGGAAGACCAGGCCCTTCTACAGGATCACCGCTTCAACAGAACCACATCTATCCCTCCAGGAGGACTGCAGCCACCCCTTAATCGGGCTGCTACCACCACCCTGACCGACAGGGTGTCAGGTTGTATCCTGACAGTGTATCCTGGATCAGTGTTTCTGTACTACTGCATTTATTTTTTAATTTTCCTACTAAATTGTAGTTCTGACTTTCAAGTCTCTCACTGGTTTGCTTTCAAACTAGTACAGGAACAAATCTAGGTTTACATGTTCAGTTGGCAATGAAATATTAACAGCAGCACCACAAATGCCCAAAGGAGCTGCATAAACCATTTAAAATACTTCAAATTAGGTGGAATACCCAAATAAGACTTCAAGATATAATACACCTCCAAATAGTAAAAATAAATTTACCTTTAAAATGTGCAACCAGATCGCTGAATTATTGGTGTTGCTGGTGATCTTTAAATGCAGCTTTATTTTGCCCCCAGCTTTGCTTGAATTTTTCTAGTCAGATAATCAAGGAGGATAGGACTGGCTGGTGTACAAAGACTTTGAAAACAAATTTACTTCCTTATGATTCTTAACAAATAAAATATGCAAGCATCTATCCTTGTTTTAAAACAACCTCCTCTCTTTTGCTACTGTGTTGCATTTACATCTCTTGTGCAGGACCTCATTATTATTGCATATATTTGACTAGTTGACTCCTATGCTTTCTTGTACCTCTCCATCTCATTTCAGAGTCTTCAAAAAGCTTGGAGTGGCTAGTGCTCTTATTCATGTTTCTCTCCCACATCTGCGACTAGAAGATTTGTTCTTCTGAACAGTTTTCCCATGGAGCTATACTTCAGTTCATTCATGGCCATTCTTCAAAGCCTGGTACTTCTATCTCTGTTAGAATGGAACGTCTTATAATCGCAGTCCCATTTCCTATCATATTTTCTTGTATGAATCTCACTTTTTGACTGAAGAACTGAGGTTATCATCTCATTTTACAAAAACTTAATTTAACACAACCATGTTATTATATGGTTTAATTCTTTTTAATTTGTCGTCCCTCTTACTCACCTGTCAATGAACTGGTCAATTATCACAAGATCACCAGGTTGTATTTCCTCTCGTAATGAACCACAGGCAGTAGTCACTAATACATGGGAACAATTTTCTTCTTTTAACGCCCAGATATTGGCACGGTAATTGATGTTTGATGGCATGATTGTATGATGCCTTCCATGTCTGCAAAGATACATGTTTCAAGACAGTAAAATAAATCAGACTGAAATTGCCTTCCTTCTCCCAAACAAGGAGCATTTCAGGAAACATATTCTCCCTGACAATACTGGAAGTGAAACTGACCATTTCAACTACTTCCGGCATATTTTGTTTTCCTAAACGTATTAAGCTTCTCTCAGAATTCAATTTAAAAAGAAGTGGTATAATTTTCTTTTTAAATGCAAAATTTTAAGTTCAAGACTATACCGAAAAGAATCTTAAAAATACAATACAAATATACTTCAGCAGCTTAAAGCAGCACTTTTCTCTGAATTTTCTAAGTCAGTTCCATAGATTCTGAAACCCCTTATCCATATTCTACAGGAAATGTTTAAGATTTATATCCACCTCCACGAATTTTCTGCCCAGAAGTGGTATTCTCTATTTGTATTCTTCCATACAGAGAGCAGCACAGCACAGCACAGCACACTGTGTTCTAATTGGTCATCTTTCCAAAGAAAACAGTAGAATCATCACATTTTTCTCTTTGATCTTAAAGTGATCTGACAGCTTTCATAAATTAAAAGAATGACTTCCCACTACTGCAGTATTTTTTTTCACCAAGACAGGAAATACTTGGTCTTATAAGCACAAGCTTTTCTGCTATCTGTCTTTGCTACAGAACTTCACTTACGTGATTAAACACATCATAAAATTATTTTCAACCATGTAAGAGAAAAGAAGGAACTTCATTTCTCAACTGATTTTTTTCAGAGGCCGAAAAGTCCTAAGAATTTGATCATTCATGAAACGCACACAACATGGCCAAGCACCCACGTTGTCATTAGCATTTCTGATAACAGATTTATTGCTTTATTGCAGTTGCTGTCATAATCTTCATATATACACACCTTTTTTTTTTTTCACGTGATTCAGCAGCCAAAACACAAAGTAAAATTTGCAGGTACCTTAGCCCTAAAAGTAAACTCACAAGGTTTCTATATGAATAGTCATAAATCCCAGTGAGGAGGTAAACTACAGCCAAGATGTTCAGACATCTGTTGCTCAAGGTCTAGTTTGAAACAGCACAGCTATGAGAACTTGACTTAGCATTTCATTTGAGAAAATGAGAAAAATGTTGTCCAGGTGTGATAAAATATGTGAGCGAAGTCCATGAAAGATAAGAAAAGTAAAACCACAGACAGAAGTGTAGTTGCAGAGAGGGTTAGCAGTCAGCAGCTTTAATGGAAAAACACTGTCATGACAAGAATCAGGGCCCTGAGCACACCACTGGGTCCTAAGTGCCCTGGCCAGTCTCACCCTGGGCCTCCACACGAACTCCTGACGCCTGTGAGCCTGAGTGCTCCTGCCTCCAAGCTCAGGCCCCAGTCTTCACTCCTGGCCTGAGCTATGTCACAGTGTGCCTGTCCCCAGCCCCGTCTTCTCTATGGCTTTCAGACCTATGCTGTAGTTTGTCTCCAGAGCAGGACGGGCTTTAGACACACGCTACAGCCTCATCTCTCACCTCCTACTACTCCTGCCTGGATTCCCCGGATGGATCCTGCGCTTGAGTAATCACCTTGACTTGACTGGGCCTGCTGATGGACCGTGTCATCAGCACCTGCTCTGTCCATTCTGCCCAGATGCCGTTAACTGTGTCAGTATTCTTACATTTAATCTAGTAGCATGTTGGTCCTAGACATCCTTAACACCAGTGTGAAATTTCCACACATTCATCTGCAGATCCTGCTTCCAGAATCTCTCCAAATATAGTAAAAGATGTCTGAATAAAAATTACATAGCGAGGGAGAACTGCAGGGGATGCAGCCCCCTAAGCAGTAATTGTAACAGCAGGAGGACTCAATAATCTAAGGGAATGATTTGGAGGAGTTTACAGTGGTACGAGAGATGCAGTTCACCCAGAAGCAGACATCTTCTCTACTTCGCGAAGGAAATCCGCTAACATAGCGAGCAGATCAATTAATTAGTAAGGTTATCAGCACAACCTACCTACCATCAGAGCAGGTGGCCTTGTGGGCTACCATTCTTATTAGGGCAATACCTCCCACCGGATTTTTTATCTAACCTAGATAGTATTTTTAATATTCTCAGTCCTTGCAGCATCAAATTTGCTCATGAAAAAACCTAAACTTGTACTGGACTTTGATACCATAAAGAGCAAGATGGTATCAGACAAGAAATTCAGTTCACCTAATGAAAAGAGAAAAGATTTTGAGAAAACTTTAAGACACATAATAAAACCCCCCTTAAAATGCTCATTTACCTTGCTAAGAGCACACAGTCCACATTTTTGATCTTTCCCAAAATCAAAGCATCCGATGGCTGCAAAACAAGTATGTAAGAATGAGTTACAGCCTGACAATCACATTACAAACTTCAATTACTACCTAAAAATAAGCATAATGGTTATGGAAGAAAATACTGGTCACCATTGTATTCTCATGTTTTCTTGAGCTCAGCTCTGTAATTTGATATGGCAGATTAGTAAAACAGTCTGGAACAGGAAGAGCAAACTTGAGACCAGAAGGATTATCACAAATTTTCTGTGTTCATACTAACATTAACATTGCAACTCTTTACTTTGGGGTTTGAAACTGTCATACTTTCTAATATATGAAAAGAGTATTTCAAACACAAAAATAGTAGCATGTACATGTTACCATTAAATTGCTCAGCATGACTCACTCTCCCGTAAACTTCAGTTTCTTTCTGCTAAATAGGTGCCATTCTCTAGTAAAGCCCCCTTCCAACATAAATCACGTTTAATCTGTGCTTTTCCATAACACTGGCTATTCTTTTCTCTGGCCTCCTTCTAACTTGGGCTCACAGTAGGGGTGTGAAGAGTTCCGGAGTCCTCTAATCCACCCTTCACTCACCCCCAGCTTCCTGAAAAACTCACTCTTCCCTGCTGCTGGGAGTCCTGCTTTTGGGAAATGAAATGTGATATAACAGAGAAATTGTGGTACAAAAGTGGCAGAAGCAGTGTTGTAATTGCTCAGCCCAGGGACTTCTCTCACAGTTACACAACAAGAAAATACAATCTTCCTGACTACCAACCAGCCAGGACAATAGAGCATTCTGATTTTAGCTATGCACCTGGTACATGTACCCTGACATGGAGATGGGTCATCCTGCCAATGAGAGGCAGCCTCCGAGTCATCAACCACCATTACAATAAATCAACTCCTCTGTGGCCTGTGTTCTGCTCCCGGCCTTCAGGGATCTGAAATACACTATGTTCTAGCTTCCCTTTTTGTTAAAACGGCTACTAACAAAATAATGGTTTATCTACTGATCATAAGTTTGCAAGTGTCTTGTAAGACTGACACATTTGCATTTAAAAATGTTCTGTTGCCAGCTACTTGATAGAATACAAATAAAATTATAATGCTAGATGCAAGATTTCAATTAGTGTTTAGTTTTACAGCTGTTGATTTTATTACACACTTGAAAATCTGGAGATTGACAACAAAGTGTCAATCTATGTTAAAGATCCATGTTAAAGATTCCCATTTCTAATAAAAACATCACCTTCTACCTCCTATTGCACAGCTCTGTTTGGTAATTATTCATGTGAAAGCTCTCTAAAGAACTATAATTTACTCTATCACCAATGTTTAAATTCTGGCAGACGCTTACTGCCTTTTATTAAAACCAGGGAACATTCCAGAAAATTTATGTTTAGCACTGTAGTTATTCTGACTTCTTTTTTTTTTCAAGTCTCCATTTAATATTAAACTATTGATATTTAAACGTTTAATCTTTACCTTACATATACTCTTCTGAAGCAAACATGGCTTTAAGAGTGAAATTTCACACAGGGCAAAAAGCCTTTGCTGTCTAGGGGCCAAGGCAACTTGCCATTGCAACATTCCATAATAAGGAAGGTTCAGAAAAATTAGCATTCGGGATTTTGTTTTGTTTACACACATTTGCAATGTGAAGTAATAAGCACTTAGTCCTCAAAAGGGTACAAAAATACTCTTAAAAATTAAAGAGGATTTTCAGCAAAAGTTCTTGCCTCCCATCAAAAAGATCAGCAAGTTGAAGACTGGGCTCTCTGCTTTACAAGTAACAGATTCAAGTTTATTGCAAGAGGTAGATTTACGTTTACATAATTTTTCAAAAGATTTGGGGTAGAAAGGTGCTGTTTGACATCCACTCCTGTCACAGAACTCTAGTGAATTCTGGCATACACTGATGATGCAGGAAGAACAGAATGGGTCTAAAATCCACAGGCTTCAAAACCTAGATGCTGCAGCCAGGGTTTCCTTCCCTATCTGCCTGCATCCCAGCACTCCAAAAGGCTTTGGGATGGTTGTGTAACAGTATCGTCTGGCTGACACCTCTGCAGAGATTTCCACCAAATGCACCCTGCACATTTTTCAGGTGACATACTGAATACCTTTTTGGCACGTGATTTCTAGAAAAATGGAAGAGAAAAATAAATACTTGGAACAAAGAAAGCACTGCTAATTGATGAATGGACAGTTTAAGAAAAGAATTGCAGATACTGCATCACGGTTCATTAAAAGATATCAAAGATTGTCAAGATCACACAATCACAGAACTGTTAGGGTTGGAAAAGACCTAGTCCAGCCTTCCTGCCAAGGCAGGCTCACCTAGATCAGGTTACACAGGGACACAGCCAGGTGAGGTTGGAGTGTCTCCAGCAAGGGAGGCTCCATGACCTCCCTGGGCAGCCTGTTCCAGTGCTCTGCCACCCTCAAGGTAAAGAAATTCTTCCTCATATTGTGTTTTAGTTTATGGCCATTACCGCTTGCCCTGTCGCTGAGCACCACTGAAAAGAATCTGGCACCATCCTCTGGGCACCCACCTTTGAGATACTTGTATGCATTGATGAGATCCCCTCTCAGTGTTCTTTTTTCTGGACTAAGGTGGCCCAGCTCCCACAGTCTCTCCCCATGAGAGAGATGCTCCAGACCCCGAATCACCTCTGCTGGCTCTGCTGGCCCCTTTCCAGTAGTACTTTGTCTTTCTTGTACTGAGGAGCCCAGACCTGGACACAGCACTCCAGATGTGTCCTCATCAGGGCCAAGGGAATCACAGCCCTTGGTCTGCTGGCCACACTCTTGCCGCTGAACCCCAGAACAGCACCGGCCCTCCTGACTGCAAGGGTGAACTTGTCACCCACCACCCCAAGTTCTTCTCTGAAGACCTCCTTTCCAGCATGTCAGCCCCCAGCTGTACTGGTACTTGGGGTTATTCCCCCCCCAGGTGCAGGACCCTAACCTTGCCCTTGTTGAACCCCATTAGGTTTCTCTCTGCCCAATTCTCCAGCCTAAGGTCCTACTGAGTGGCAGCAAAGCCTTCAGGTGTGTCAGCCACT
>VZTA01010182.1:0-39614 GCA_013398855.1 Mohoua ochrocephala
TGCCATGGTTTAGCTGATAAGGTGGTGCTAGGTCATAAGTTGCACTTGATGATCTCAAAGGTCTTTTCCAACCTAGTTACTTCTGTGATTCTGTGATTCTGTTCCATTTTGGGCCCCTCACTACAAGAAAGTTATGGAGAGGCTGGAGCGTGTCCAGACAAGGGCAACGGAGCTGATGAAGTGTCAGGTGCACAAGTCTGATGAGAAGCAGCTAAGGGAGCTGGGGGTGTTTAGCCTGGGGAAAAGGAGTCACTTTCTGGCACTACTTAAAAGTAGGAAGATCAGTCTCTTTTCCCAAGTAACAAGCAATAGGACAAGAGAGGAAGTGCTCAATTTGCTCCCGAGAGGGTTTACAACCGATATTAGCAGAATTCTTCACCAAAAGGGTTGTCAAGCACTGGAACAGGCTGCCCAGGGAAGTGGTAGAGTCACCATCCCGAGATACTTTGAAGAAGTATAGATGTGGCCTTTGGGTACATGGTTTAATGGTGGGCTTGGCAGCGCTGGGTTAATGGTTGGACCTGATGATCTTAGACATTTTTTCCAACATAAACAATTCTAGGTTTCCATGAGTCTGCTTTATTGTTTGTCTCTGGATTTTTTTTCCTCATCCTCTCAGCATGTCCTACACTGTACTATTCCTTCAGAAGCTGGAAAGTATTTGAGTTTCACATGCTGTTTGATCGTGGTTACTCACACCTGCAGATTTGCCTAGTGATCTCTGTCTAATGACTCTCACCAGTACTGCTTTAAAACCGTGACATTTCTGAGAAAAAAAATCATTATTATTAATCTCAGAATTCTATAGCCAACCTGCCTATTGCTTTGTGTGTGTGCATATTTGTACACGGGAGCACACACATAGAATTGGCTCTACTGGATGACATTTGGCTCTATTGGAGTGCATACTTCAAAAGCAGTTGTAGCAGTGAGCAAATACATCACTATGGGGCTCTTTAACTCCGACAAATACATTATAGGATGTCTGCTTGAATGCCTTATGTCTTAATCAAATTTTCTTTCAGGGTCAGCAGACAGAATCTCTCTGCCTGTAAAAGTCTTGGCATGACTTTATGGATACCCTGCCCTCAAACGATTTTTATGAGTTTTATGTTCTTGTGTTTTTTATAAGCTGGAAAAAATTTAAAAACCCACAGAAACAAAACACTCAGACACAAAACTATAAATTGAATGGACCTGTATAATCCATCCAAAATAGTAAGAAAATATATCCCAATGTTTTCACCCTTTTTGCTGAAAAATTAAAACTGATCCTAGTAATTTTCTTAGAGGAGATGTAATAAAAAGTTTGAGACAAACATTTGACCGTTTAAACATATACAGTGCTGGTAAACTAATGTGGAAGGACAAAAATATGAACAATATACCTTCAGGTATTGTAATTATTTTGCTTATTTTGCTTGGATTTAAATCCACCTAGCAAAAAAAAAAAAAAAACCTCAATCCATATTTAATTACCTGTATATGTGTTGAAATAAAGAGATCTGGACCTTTACATCTTTATGGAGAATGGAAAAGTTTGAGGGGCTATAAATAAATAAATAAGTGGATATTTGAAGTTCTTTGAGCAAAACAAAAAAAAAAAGTCACCAAAACCAGAACTCCTTACCCCAAATCTCCAGTTGTTTTCATAACGGGGTGATAACATCTTACCCCAAAAATATATGCATTGTGTGTCTGGTGATGTGAAACTTCTGCTTTAATTTCCCCCTGGTTTGTGCTCTAGAAATAATACAGAAACACGCAGTGGTTCTGGAAGCATTTTAAGCTATTTTAAGCCAGAATTATACATACGAAGGAAAAAGTCCTGCTTCTGTAAATGTGCTGTGATGATGACTGTTCCATGTGGCAGCAGTTTCAAACTACCCTTTCCTGAAATATTTGTGGAGCTTAGATGTTACTCTTCTAGTGGCGCTGACATATGAATTAGTGGTGTCCTGGCCCACATTACTCATCTCAGCATCTGACTTTTGTGATGGACTTTGCTCATGTCAGCAGGTTGTATTTGATGAACTGACTAGTTTATATCCATTGCTATTCTCTAATACATTTTGTTTCCGCCCTCATATGTTCTCTGTCAAGAGCCAGTAGAAGGTTTTATGTCTTAATATAGTCGATACATTTGTGCAAGGATTGCTGCTGTGTGGTATGAAGTGGTGGGCTGTTACTGGTGCCACCGCATCTGCAGCAGTCATTGATGTGAAGACACCAGGATGCTTGAGTTGTCAATCTATGTGTCCCCCTTGCTCATCTGGGAAAGCATCTGCTCCACCATCTATGGCCCTTGTGACCACGGCAGCAGCTCTGGCACTTGTGGTGTGGTCAGAAAAAAAGGGTCTGTTTCTCTGATTCTGCTCAGGATACTGGTTATGCCCAAGGCTGCCAACAGGTGCCCCCAGCCAAGACCAGGGCATGACTTGCAATACTTTATTATTCTTTTTGTCATTTCCTGACTTTAATTTTCACCACCATTTTACCTCTCTGTCTCCACCACAATCTGCTTATCTATGAAACCTGCTCTATTTACTCTACTTTCCCTAATTCCCAGTTTTGTCACAACTGTACACAAACGTAGTATTTATGATACTGTTCCTTTGGCAATGTCAGCCCTACATATGGAACTGGCCTTGCAAGACTCTGCTCCCAAAAATTTTCGTAGTGCTCTCCTCCAGCTATCTGTGAAGTTGGGTCATTTCTCCCGTAGCTTCCCCTTTACCACCTGTGACACTCAGCAGTCCCTCACAGCACCATCCATAATTTACTAAGTTTCTCACATTTAGATCTTTCCATCATGTCCAGCAGTTTCTCATGATAGGTCTTGTTCCATGTCCTTCTCAGTTAGCTGAATTTGTTTAAACCAGTCATTTACCTACAGCCTTTAATATGATACCCTTATTAAACTTCTTGACACAATTAAGTGTTAGAGGAAAGCCCCTAAGACTTTCCAGCCTTATTAATATACCTTTTTTTTCCTAATAGAGTGTGGTGGGGAGCATTCTGGAAAGTAGAGTTTACCGAGTACCATAGGTTTAGGCATTTTCAAGGCATGGGGCAGCAAAGCACATCCAAAGTTGCCAGATGTGGCTGGAACTATGTCCAGATGGTGCAAAGATGCCTGTCTTGGGAAGCATCAGCGATACACAAGTGGAAAGCAACAGCAGAACGGGAAGAGATCCTGAAATTCAAGAGTCTCTGCGAACTTATGGCAATTATACACACTCTTAAAAAGAGAAAGGATTGCTGCAATCAGATGTGACAACCGAGTAGCCTCCACCAATTCTTATTACCCTTTAGAAAAAAGAACTGTCTTTTACTATCATCATTTATATTTTGTCAAAAGTGATTCAATTATGAAAACAGTATGAATAAATACTTAAAACAGAGTGTAAGGAATGGTGACTTTTGAAACCATGCTAGAGGTACAGTGCCCAGAAGCATTTCCTTGATCTCTATTATCAGGCATCATGGTGATGTCTTTTCCCTTTAGTACAATGCGTATCACTTGTTCACTTCGGTTAATATAATCTCTAAAGAAGATGTTGCACTTTGCAAGAAACAACTATTGCTCAAAGCATTGTGTCCTTGTAAATTATGATTCCTAGTGTAAATCTGATTCTCTCCAATACATTGGAATGTCAAAAGGGGTGAAAACACCCTGGATGTGCAATCACTCGCTAATGTAAAAAGAGAGCAAAATCCAATGTTTCTGTTTAGAAAGAAAACTGATCTACAGAGATCTAATCAAAGAATTATCAGAAGAAAAACGTGCTTTATACAAAACCAAACAACTGCATTTCATACTCTTATAACTAAATTATTATTTTGAATTGTGCAAATGCACTGATTTTTATTGTGCTTAATACTGTCACTATTTAACCCCAGGAAGCAACTAAACACCACACAGCCATTTGCTCACTTCTCTGCCCTAGTGGGATGGTAGAGACAATCAGAAGTGTAAAAGTAAGAAAACTCATAAGCTGAGACAAAACTACATTTTATTATTATTATTATTAATAAAAAAACCAAACACAGAGATATAAAGAAAACCCAAGGAAAGACAAGTGATGCAAATCACAACAATTTCTCACCACCACCAACCAACTGATGCCCAGCCAGTTCCCAAGCAGCAGCCCTCGGCACCACCTCTCCTGCAGCTGTATTTGCTAAGCATGACATCATATATTATAGTTGTGGTCAGCTGTCCTGGCTGTGTTCCCTTTCCAACTTCTTGTGTGCCCCAGTCTCTTTGCTATGGCAGGGGGGAGAAGCAGAAAAGGCCTTGGCTCTTGGCCTGGCCCTGCTCAGCAGTAATGAAAACATCCCTGTTTTACCACCTTGTTTCCAGCATAAATCCAAAACTCAGCCCCATACTGGCTATTATGAAGAAGTCTAATTCTATCCCATCCAAAACCTGCACAAAGGATTAAACTGCATTTCACCCTCCACCTCATGGAAGAACACTTCTTCAGACACCAATATCTTCTTTTTCATCTGACTCAGCTGCATACAAACTCACAGGAGTAACAAGACTCTGTTAGTTTTGGGAAATAAGGTTTGTGTATAAATCCTGACATTTAAAAGAAAATCAGGACTGGAGACTTCTAGATAACCACTCCTTAGGTCAAAAGCCCATAGCAACAGAACGGGCCTGGCTGAAACAAAACTTCTTCCCCTGCAATTAAAAAAAAAAAAAAGAAAAATAAGAGGAATCAATCATCTACTGATATCTTGTTTTAAGATATATGACGTTCCTTTCAAAAATATAGATAGCTTATGTGAAGATGAGTGCATGCTTTTCGTAAATAGATGATTTGAAAGACAGTCATAGAACTTACAACTTCTTTATTAATTCAAAAATGGTTCCAGAAAGATCTAAATTAGGTTATGTGGGTCTTCAGTTTGGTCTTTAAAAAATACCCAGAAAAGAGAGCTTCGAAAATGCTGAAGAAGTCTATTAGGTTTTTTTTGTAAAATAATGCTTTATTTTAGTTGTGGGGTTTTTTTTTTGTCTTTCATTCTAAAATAAGTTATTTTTCATTTTGAGAAACAATGTATTATTTAAGATTGGCATTTTAAAAATTATAAAAAGTGGTTAGTTAGTCACACATTTCAGACTTGATCTTAAAGGTCTTTTGTAATGTAAGCAATTCTATGATTCTGTGAAGACAAAATCAAATCGTTTTAGCTCATATTTTTAGTTGGATTCAAATACAAGTGTTTGGTAGAGGATTAATTAAGGTCTTGATTTGCAAAATATTTAAACATCATGAAGAAATCGTTTTGCTGAATTTGAACATTCTATTGCATCTACTTAGGTAAAATAGAATAAAATGTACCTATCTGGTCTTCATGATGATGGATCTCCAATGCTTATACCTGGGCAGACAAATTTAATGTTAACCTTTGTAAATCTGTGTAAAGATATGCATAACTACAACATAGGTGTGTGTAACTATAACATAGCTGTCCACTCTCCTCATATTATGAATGCAGGTCATCTGCGCACAACACAAAATCTCACAATCCTCTCAGTTCAGCTGCAGTGGGACAGGAGTTTAAACACTGTCTGTAGCATCACAGACAAGTGACTGAATCCTACAAAGCATCAGCCTCTAATTGTTGGGGAAATTCACCTTCTGCCTTATAGGAAAGGCCAGGAGGGATTGCAGAAGCGAAGTAGTGCTTCTTTTCCTCCTCATTTGTTCCTATCCATCCATGACTTAGGCAGACCAGACACGGAGAATCCATTTAGACTATTTTAAACTGACATTTTAAGACAGTAGTGCTCAACTGGTGGCTGAAGCTCAGTAGTTTCCATGAAAGTACTAAGGCAGTCTTGAATTGAATTCCCAAGGGAAAGTGCTATGTTCCTACATGCATGTTCTCTCATCAGAAAGCGGTGACAAAAAAGCTGAAACTTTAATTAAATATTTAAGTAAGCAAAAAAATCTATACAAGTGTCCGTTGTTTCTTTATTATTCCTACGGAATTTTTAGATGTACTATTTTGCAAGAATGTTTAGGTAAAAATCAGTAATATATATTTTTGATTGCTTTTAGAAAATATAGGCCCTTCCCCCTCCCTCCTCCTGTCTGAGAATCCAGTGTTAAACCTGAAATATGTCTTGCAGTATTTCCTTTTCCCCTGCCATTTTGAAAAAAATAAATAATGGCTTACATGGGCATTAGTCTTTCTTGTAAATTGTTTGAGTTTTGCTTTTAAACATATTTTACAATGTAAAAATATCCACTTTATAATAAGACAAAATAAAGCTATGTACTTATGTATTCCAAATCATTAAATCTCTTTTACATCATTGTTTGTACCTGTAATTTTACTGTTCTTTTTTTTCCTTTTACATGTCTGAATTCATCCTAGCAGTATCTGCTCTTAAATAATTAAAATTCATTTAATTGTGACTTAACTTGAAAGATGTACTATTAAAGAACCTGTAAGTAAAACTTTTTTAGGTGATTAAACAAGTTTAGTGAAAGTGAAATATTCTTCTGCAACTTCACTTAAGGTAAAGGTTTAGTATTACTAAGCACATAAAACATGTGGTTAACACTTGACAGTTATTAAGTCTTATTTTACACTCATCCATGTTTCCTGATTTCTGAAACAGGAATCTGCATTATTAGACAGGCATGAGAAAGTACTTTTGGCATTTTCAGCCCTAGAAACCTGTAGTTTCAGGATATTTGTAAAATAATGTTCTTCATGAGTTTCCAACTGATTTCATCCATTCATATGGTCATACTAACTAACTCTCAAAAGAAAAGAAATTACAAAAAAAACCAAACAAAAAACCTGAACCAAAACAAGCCCACTCCACTAAAAAGATGACACGCTGGGTGAATTTGGCTGGTTTGGAAGTGGTTTGGAAAAAAAACTCTAATCTGAAAAAAAGGTGGCTACTGCATCAAAAGCCAGGGATTATGAACTGAGAGGTCAGTATATTGACTATATCGACTTTCCAGCCTAGTAGAGTCCTGGAGTGGGGAAAACATTCATGGGTATTGGTCTGTACGACCTCCACTGGCCATTGGCTTTTTTTTATTTTTTAAACACTTATATGAAATTTTTTTTTGTTAAGAAAAGAAATAGGTTCCATGGGTACTAAAGCTACAAATGGAGTGTTGCTGGAGGTACAAGTGGGACGTATCCCTTTACAGTAAGAGCTTCACCATCCCTTTAGCTGCTGTGGTGGCTCACTCATACTCCTGCATTTTGATGCCAGGGCAGTCTGGGATAGAAAACATTCAGCCAAAGAGTAATTCTGTCTGAAGTTGTCCTCTCAGGACCCAGCACTGAAAAAAACTGCACCAACCAACTCTCAAACAAATTACTTTTCCTTTTTCATTGACATTTTTCTTCATGGAAGTGTTTAAAACCACATCCTCTACAGAGTGGTAGGGTTTTTTTCCTTTTTTCTTACACATCTTTTTTTTCTGCAGTCTAAAATATTAATTGCTGATATATAACATTTGAACTTATCTGTCTCCTGCTCATTCCCTAGTGATGGATAATTGCTCATTTGTAAATTACTGTCTAGCTGTGCATGCAATCTGGCACATAGTAAGAAAAAAGCATAAATATATCTTGTTCATAATAATTATGAACTTAATTTAAGTTTTATTAATTTTCTTTCACCTAAGGAGTTTATTTTTAAATGTATTGAAAAAAAAGATCTAAAAATACAACTCTTGATTTAAGAATGTGGTTTATTAAACATAGTAATATCCTGCACTAATTATCACGGGATGAATTAGATTAATTATTTTAAGTCTAAATGAGACTACTGCTATGTGAATTTGATTAATAGAAGAGCCTGTGGGGACAGTTCATGGGTGGCTTCATTAGGACTTTGACAATGTTTTCTTCATGAAGCAAATCCACCTACATCGCCCAGGAAGACCTGTAAGCACTGTCAAGAGAGGAAAGTTAAGCATATGCCCAGGTACTTTTTTGGACCAAAACAAAAGATTCCCTCCTCTGATCCGGCTTCTGACCTGCTCTCAATATCTCCTCACCGTGATCAGAGGAATAGCAATGCCATCATAACATCACAGGCAGACAAGTGCAACTTATAGGTTCAGTGCCACTAGCCTGTCGAAATGCAAGGTAAATCAGAGCCCTTCAGAAAAGCAGCGTGTTTTCTAGGTTCCCTACAAAATCAGCAATTTGCCATCTAAAAAGTATAGTCAGATTTTTTGAATGTTTGAATCAAGGAACAGTTTAATTAGATTTCAATACCTTCAGTTAATACTGCAACAGAAAATTGTCAGGACTTATTACTGAATGCATAATATCACTGATCTCTTTTCCACTGACATGATATTATTTACTGTGAGCCAATATTTGCATCATTAGGCATATGAAAAGCTTTTATTAATTAATAAAAGAAGCAATAATTGCTTTACTTGACATTAGTAGAAGAAATAAGTAGGAAGCTGTCACTAAAATCCAGGTCCAGCTGATGTCAATCTCCAGAGCATTACTCATTTAAATGAAAGTAGCATTTTCTTCCTAGGCCAAATTCAGCAATGAATTTATGTACTAGCAGTTCCATATAGGATTTGTGCCTACATATCTTTCTGGACTGGAGAGTGGAAAGATTCATAAATCTTAATAAATATAAGCATTTGAAAAAGTGGTTGTTTAGGTTGAATAATGTTTAAGTGTTATAATTGGAAAGGAAAGCTATTGTATTAAGAACTGTTATTTTCAAGTCTAAATACTTCTTGAAATAAATGTAGACATTATAAAACTATACACCAAGACCAGCACACGGCTTGGGATCACCAAGTCCATTTCATGTCTTTAAAAATCTAAACAGACAAAATCAAACCCAGACTAATAGCAGTAACATTAAAACAGAAAAATCTACCAAAAAATGAAAAAAAAATTGAAATCAATTTGCTGAAATACTTTTAAAAAAAAAAATAATTTTGACAGAAGAAAAAAATTCATGGCAATTTTCACAAAGTCAGGATGCACAGGATCCAAATTATTCCATACTTTGAGCATTTACTTAGTAAAAGATTTAGACAAATCGTTTCTATCTGAGAGTATTTGAATGTTTATATATAGATAAATATAGACTGTATAGATAACCGTGTAGAAAGAGATAAATATATGTTTTTAAGAGAGTGCTTTAAACCTCCAACTATGAGATGTGCAGAGTTAGTGTGAAAGAAATCTCTCTTATTTATTCCATCTCTTGCTATTTAAAAATACTTTTATACACTTGAACATATGTCCAGCCTAAATGAAATTGCTTGCATGTTTTACTCTTGGCTCTTATTATGTCTGAGTGTCGGGTATTGTTTTCTTTTTTGCTGCTTGTGTGGTTTTGGAGGTTTTCTGTTTGATTTGGTGTGTTGGTTTTACATGGCCTGGTTTTTTGGTAATGGGGGAGCTACAGAGGTGGCTTCTGTGAGAAACTTCTTCCCTGTCAGGCAAAGCCAATCCCTGATGGCTCTGAAGATGGAGATGCTGCTGGCCAAGCCTGGGACAATTAGAGATGGTGATAACACCTCTGTGATAACATATTTAAGAAGAAAATAAAAGCAAAGTGGGGTGGAGATTTAATTCCAAGAGAAGAGGAGAAGGTGAGAACATGTGAGGGAAAACAACATGGAGACACCAAGGTCAGTGAAGAAGGAGATGGAGGAGGTGTGCTTGGTGCTGGAGCCGAGATGCCTCTGCAGGCCATGATGGAGACCATGGTGAAGCAGCTGTGCCCCTGCAGCCCATGGGTCCATGTGGGATGCAGAGATCCCCCCACAGCCCGTGGGGGAGGTGCCCGTGCCGGAGCGGGTGGATGCCTGGAGGAGGCTGTGATCCAGTGGGAGACCCGGTGGAGAGAGGGGGCCCTGCTTCCAGGCTGGAGCAGCCTGTCCTTGGAGGACTGCATTCCTTAGAAGAGTGACCCACGTCACAGCAGTTTTGGGAGGACTGTGTGCCCGTGGGATAGGCTCACATTGCAGTAGCTTTGGGAGAACTGCTGCTCGTGAGAGTGGAGCCATGCTGGAGAAGTTCACGGAGAACTGTCTCCCTTGGGAGAGACCCCACGGTCTCACAGGGGAAGGACTTCTTTCCCTGAGCAGTGGAAGAAAACCTCAGGTGACGAACTGACCAAAACCCCCAAGCCCTGTCTCCCTGTGCTGTCGGTGGGAAGGAGAGAGGGATTAGAGGAAGAAAAGGTGTTTTTGAGGGCTTATGTTACTTCTCATTATCCTCCTCTGCTTTTGTTAGTAATGAACTCTGTATCTCTAAGGGCCTGCTTTGCCCTTGAAGTGTTTTCTCCCGGTCTTTATTGATGGGGAAGATGTGTGTTAATGTCTTTACAAACAATTCTATGAGTGAAGGTAAGGATGTTAACGTCTTTGAAATGGGTTTTAATGTCTATATTTACTTCAAACAGCAGGTTTACTACAAAGCCCAGATGGCTTGACTCCTGAAACAGACAAGTGAGTCTACACAAGCCTGAGTTTCTGAACTTTGGGCAGCAGGTTTGTTGCGGAGCCCAGATGGTTTGGCTCCTGAAACAGACAAGGGTCTGCAGAAGCCTGAACTTCTGAACTTTGGGCTAAAATGATAGGATCAAGGAGGGAACATGTGGTATGTGGTTCAGGAAGGCTGTACCTTCCTAGTACCTCAGCCAATGGGGAAAGGAACAGGGCAACATGCAGTCCGGAGTGTAGGCTGTGTCTTCTAAAATCTGGAGAGAGAAAACCCTGCGGGCGTGTGCTCCAGTGGAGTCTCTCCCTTTATTTGAATAAAGTTGCAGGACTCCCCTGTCTCCTTTCTGGATACTGGCTTTTCATAGCGTAATTTTCCGTACATTATCTCAACTCATGAACCCTTCACTGAATTGTTCTCTCCTCTGCCCAGCTGTAGCAGGGGAGGGTGTATGACAGGCTTTCGTGGGTGCCTGGCTTTTGGCCAGTGTCAAACCACGACATTTGGTTTGATTTTGTTTGGTTGTTTTCCTGGGATAAAAATGCACTCTTTCTTCTGCTTATTCTTGAACCTGAGAGGGTTTTTTAAAGATCTCCATCATGTATTGTCAGACTGCAGCAGACCATCTCACATCCCTAACAGACTTTATGGTGTGATAGGCAAATGTTAGTAACTTGAAGGAATCAGTGAGCCTATGTGGGTATCGAAGAAGTTCATTTTGCTGTGCTGTGATTCTGGCTGTGCCTGGATCACTGAACACATGCAGCAGGAAGGGACCTCAGGAGGTCTCTGGTACAGTCTCCTTGACTGAATTCATGCCAAGTTCCTAAGGGCTTTACGTAATTGGACTTTCAAAATCTCCAGAGATAAAGACTGCACAGGCTCCCGGGGAAGCCTTTCCCGATACTTGAAGGTTTTCACTATGGTGATAACTTCCTCATGTCTGGACAGAGCCTCGTCGTATTCCACCTAAGTCTGCTGTGCCTTGTAATCTCACCGGGCACCACGGTGTCTTCCCAGCTCTGTGTTCTTGCATCCTTCATTTTGGGTGCACGCAGGCTGCTCAAAACCTCATCTCCAGGCTGAACAAGGCTCAGTCTCACAGCATCACCACGTAGAGCAGGAGCTCTGGACCCCACCAGCCTGGGAGACTTCTGCTGAACTAATTCCAGTTTATCAATGTCTATCCCCTGTGGGGAACTCAAAACTGGATGCAGTATTTATATGTACTCTTCAGAGTGTTGAACAGAACCCCTGTCTCCTCCATCTCCTGACTGTGTTCTTATTGATACATACTGGTAAGGTGGTTATTTGAATGAGCATCTAGAATACTCTATCCAACACACCACGATGTCTTGTCTGTATATTCTTCCTATTTCTCTATACTATGATTCATCTTTTTTTTTTTTCCCTCTTCATTGCCCAATATAACACACTCGTATTTTGCCATTAATCCAAACTGCATTGCAGCTTGAAATCAATCAATAGCTTTGAAAAGAGAGAGATCTCACCCTCTTCTGAGATAAAAACTGTGCTGAAGCTTCAGTCTGATCACAAGATAATGCTATTATGGATAGCTCATGGAAATAACAGAATGATGGACTGATGATCACAGTACTGTGATAATTTTCTATGACATCTTTAACCCCTAAGAATCTCAAAGGACCTTAAAAAATGATTTATTTTCTGCACACAAGGATAATGTCATCCATCCATGTTTATTAGCTATGCAGCAACACTTCAGTTTAGGACAGGAATTAGAGGCCATATCCAGCCCGAAATGCAAGGTGAATATACTCATAAAACAACTGTTAACAGTTCAAACTCCCTCCTTTTAGTTCTGTACCTACAGCAGGGCATCATTCTTAACATTTTAGTATTAGTATCCAGATGCAAAACTGAAATTCAACTTACCCTCACTGTGTTCACAAAAATAGTTTTAGCTAGAATATATAGGCAAAGAAGGATTTTAGGCGCATTTTTTGCAGCTTGTAACTGCAACAATTTAAAAATACATGGTCAACTTTCATTTCATAATTAATATTCCTAATGTATGAAAGGGATGACTTCCTTGGGAATATAGATCAGTTAAAATCATGTGTTTACAGTGGGATTCATCAGAGAATCTTAAAGTAAAATTTTTTCTAGTTGGATGAACTATTCCAGAAAATAATAATACAGAAATCTATCTTATCTCAACACAGAATTTGTTCAAAAATCATGCTTCATCACCTATTTTTCCTTTTCTAAATTTGTATAAGCAGATTTTTTTTTCTGTTTTCCTAAGATATATGTTGAATGATCAGTCATTTCTAGGAGTTTATGTTGGTTGAAGGATGTTTCTTTTTTCTTTTTGCTTACATTCATTGATACATTGTATTGAACTGCTTACAAACTCATAAACCAGTGTTCCTTCAGGACTTTTTAATCCATGTAAGAACCCTCCAACTTTTTCACAAAACCGGGTGCCAAAGACGTATGATATATTCCAAGGAATTCACGTTGCATAAATCCACAACAGACTTTCCAAATCACTCTTTTCCTAATATCTTGGAGGCAGGCTTTGCTAGATAGAAGAAGTTCTGCTCCTGAACTTATAAATCAAAAGTACAGACAGGAAGATTTATCTTAGGATGGTCAAGACATCACTTGGGGGCTACATCAGTCATCAGGCCATTATTATTTTGATGCATCCGTTTTCTGATGCCCAAAGCTCACAAAGTAGAAGGAAGCACAACAAACATGTTTTCTTAGGACTGATAAGTAGAACAGCTTAGTGGGGATCTCTGCTTTGGTTTAGCTTCTCAGGAATTGAATTCTTCCCCATACAGGAATATACCACAGGGAATATTCTGTAGTGAATTTCTACAGATATATCTGTAGAGAAAATAAGACAAGATTTTTGATGACTTTGAGATTATCATTTAGATATTAATATTCATTTTCCTGCAAAATTAAGAAATTTATCCTTAAATTAATAGGGTTTTTAGGGGATGTGGCAGAATGTCTAGTCTGTGAAAATTTCTTAGAAGTCAAAATCTTACACTTTCTGTAAATTAGTCAATGACTTAGAAGTCAGTTATCTGTTGTTTACACGTACAACACAGCTGTTAACTTTGTTTTCTGCCTTATCGGGCAAGAAGCCATTTATAATAGTTACTTGGCTGCTGTAGCAACGTTTTGGAGAAAGATTTCTAGGACAAAGCATCCCACTAACTTCTCCTCCAAAGCACGTATCACTAACTTCTCCTCCATGAGCATGTATCACTTCTGTAACTGTAGTCTGTGTGGCTCTTTGCTGGACAACATTTTGTGTTCGATGACAAAGACTTGACCCAAGCTAACCCAAATATGGATGGCTCCCTGTTTTCTGCACTATCAGGGTGTTTTTTGTGTCTATCTCAACAATTAATTTTTGCTGAAATTTTTTTGGTGGAAGTTTTGAATAAAAAAAGATGTATTACTGCTCTTGTCAAGCACATAAACATAGAATTGGTTAGTTTGGAAAAGACCTCTAAGATGATCAAAATCAGCTGTTAATACAGCACTGCCAAGTCCATCACTAAATCATGTTTCTAAGTGACCCTTCTACCAGCCTTTTTAGTACCTCCAAGGATGGTAACTCCACTACTTTCCTGGGCAGCCTGTTTAAATGCTTGACAACATTTTCTGTAAAGAAAATTTTTCCTAATGGCCAAGCTAAACTTCCTCTGGTACAACTTGAAACCATTTCCTCTTGTCATATCACTTGTTGCATGGGAAAAGAGACCAACCCCCACCTTGCTGCAACATCCTTTCAGGTAATTGTGAAGAGCAAGATCATCTCCCTTAAGCCTCAACCTAGTCTAGTGGAAGATGTTCCTGTCCATGGCAGGAGGATTGTAACTAGATGATCTCTAAGGTCCTTCTGACCCATACCATTCTGGGATTCTATGATCTTATAAATATATTGTCTAACTTCATGGTGAATTGCTTTTGGGATTTTTTTTTGTTTATTTGTTTTTGGGTTTGTTTTTTTTTTTTTTTTTTGGTAGAATATTATCACTGGTTTATTGCAATTATGGTACAGAAATACTTAGAATAAATGTGTCACTTGAATGCTCTTATTTCAATCTGATTTTGTAACGTACCATCTTCATCTAGTGCAATGGCTTTGCCAAGATTTGCATAGTACATGACAAGCTTCCAGAAATACATTTAGAATGGCAAACATTTTCACATCCCAGGGATCCTTACTAGCTTTGTGATCTTTGTTATTCTTCCTTGATATCTGTGGCTGGTGACATCTGTTTTTTACTTTCTACCACTTCACAATCAATTTTTAATTGCTATTGTAATTTTATAACTGTGTTTGGGTGGGTTGTGTTCCAATATTGTAAAATTGTTTCTTGTATAAGAGAATATAATTTCCATTCTCTATTCTATCTAATTTTTGTTCTTTTTTTGTTATTTTTTTAAAGTCAGCACTTCTTATAGATTTTCTCAGCTTCAGTAAAAATGATTCAAATGAATGACTGTGTATACGCACAATATATTTATTACTGAATGGAACTGTCTTTTATTCACTGACACTAAGCATGATCAAATAGCAGCCCTCTAAGCAAATATAAACTTTAAATCCAGTGGCAAATTAAGCTGTCATGGTGACCATAAGAATAACAGGTCTGGACAGCTTCTATGTTTTCGGATTTTTTATTGTTCAAAGAAAACATTACAGCTATGGTTGATAGCATGTTCTCTTACATTTTATTTTTTTCTTGGGGAAAATAGCGTAGCCTCATTTTTCCAACCATTTATCTTCATTTATGTTATGACTTTGTTAAATTCAGCTGATTCTCACTTGCTCTTTTGATTATAAAAGAAAAAATAATTTCTAGGAGACTACTTCAGAGCATCTCTTTTGGTTGCTCAGATAATTTGATGGAATCCACAAAAGTAACTCAGAGGTAAGAGAGACAATCAGTTTTATTCACAAAATCGTATTTCAACTGCTGAGAACCACAGATGGTATAACAAAGACTAGCACTGAACTATTACTATGCATTCTCTTTCAAGTTAACTTCACAGAATGCTTCTGAAAATCCTTGGGATATGGAAGTGTACTTCAACAACAGCGTTTATTTCTATGTCCCTGTTTTTTCTTATTTGTGATGTAGATACTGAGATTTGCTTGAGAAAACAGAAAGTGGCCTGTGCTCTTAATGAAATTTGAGATTCTGCATTGCTTCTTTAAAGATTGCGACAGATCTTTTCCACAGAAAAAGATAAAATGAGAGTTACCGAAGAGGTTTTTGCCAGTCATAAAGGACGGACTTGTAGTTTCTATTCCCAAGTGGTATCATTGGGGACCTTAACAATTCAGGGAAGAGAGAAACTAGACGAGTATTATGGGTTCCATTAGATGCTTTGACAGGATAATGTTTGTGTCATGCAATTCTTTTCAGGTATCTGACAGTCTGGGTTTAATAAAGGAAAATATCTGTTTCTTAAAAGTTTGACATATAAATAGAAGCTTTTTTTCTGAAGGTCCGACATTTCCCTCCTGCAGCCAACAGCTCTGAAATTATACTTTAATTACAGTCAAATTACTATTCTTAGTCTACAAATCAGAATCTTCCTTGCCTATGTAGTGGTGAAATAGACTGCGTATATAGGTATTTGAGTAAAATAAGGGCAATTTTAGCTGCTGGGAAAAGTACAGCAAGTAGAAATAAAAAAAAAAAAAAACAAAAATGAAAGTTCCTATTTAAAAAAAAAAAAGATAGAAACATGAATAAATGACCATTCTCACTTGAAGAATATTGGTTATCTGAATATCTCATCTTTTAATCTCAGCAACCTGTTGATTAAAAAAAAAATTAGAGAAAAAAAAATTAAACCCCTCTTCAATTTCCCTGTGATGTCAAAGCTCCCCATATCTTAGGAGAGCAAGTGCTAATGAAAGCGAGGCCAGGAGTGTACAAGCCCTTTTCTATAAATTCATCAGTCAAATTCACCAAACTTTTCATTTCAGTAAATTCTTTATCTGCAAGAAAAGTTAAGGCTGATCTGACACTTCATATTCTATACTTATCACTCACAAATTAAATTCCTGAAGAAAATACCTTTTGACAAATATTGTTATCACCACAGAGATGCAAACACAGTAAATATAAGGGATTTTCTAGTCTGGATTATAAAGGCAATCTTTTGGGCAATTCTCTAACAGAGAACTACCATTGAATGTTCAGAGCTACTTTCCACTTTGTAATCTCAGCAAACACTGACACATTCCACTGAGCTAAAAATAATGTCCATGAGCACCACATAAAAATGTATTATCAATTTTATTTTAATCATAGTTATATTAGATTATTTTCCTAATCACTATTAATAGTGATGATACCAAATGTAAATACAGTAATGATTTTTAAAAGAAACTGCATTACCACAGACAGCTGTGCTTATTAATCAGCTTCCCCTCAACCCACCCCCAAACACCCTATACAAGCAAGTTAAATTACAATCAGTCTATCTGAAAGTAGTCACTATAAATAATCCCTTTCAATTAATCTTTTTTTTAAACTATAACACAACATGTCCCAACTAAAAACATTTTGATGAGTGTACCAGTATTCCTCATTTCTCAACCTTTGACACTTTAATAGGCTTACTTTGCGATGAATGAGTCACAAGACTTTTTCTGCAGAAGGAGTATCAAGCAAAAAGAGAATTGAATATTCCTATACAAAAGTTTCAGCCCCCAGAAATGGTCAAAACAAGTGCATTTGGAGGAGATGGGCAATGCAAATTTCAACTTCTGAACATGTGTAAATCACAGAAGTAACTTGATTAAGGACATAATTTTAGTTTAAGATATTGAAAATATCTGGAGCTATTTTAAAGACAATTACTTGTATATTGTTCAAGTGGGTTTTCACTGTGTGCACTGGAGGACAGCTATACCTCGAGTACACGTAAGGGGAGGTGGCATAGGCACCCAAAGTAGCCCAGCTGCTTCAGAATGGTGTAAGTTGATTTATTTTGCTTCTCAGAATAGTGACACTTAATCAAAGAAGAGTCACTGTCTTCAGTAGCGGCTATGGAATTTACTGCCATAAGGAAAAAAGATTAAGTATTATTCCCAGTGCCACCCTGTTATGTTTTTACTTCTAGTCTCATGTCTTCCAGCTGGTTACTGTGAACTACTTCTCCTTTGTGAATTAAAAACAAAATACATAATCATACAGGACTATTTGGCAACTTTGCTATTTTTCCAGGCTATTTGTCTTTTGTTTTGATGCGTTATTTATCTAATCTATTACATTTATGAACCTTTTATTAGTCTTTGGGACCATGCCTTCAAATAACTACTCACAATTCTGTAGCTGGTTCTTGAAGCCATGTCCATCTAAGACTGTACTTTGAAATTCAGCTAGCCTCAGAGCTGAAGCAAATGACTTCTTTTTCTTTCATGCAAACAAACTTTTGCTGGTGTCAAACATGGAGGCTGTGCAGCACAATGTTCAGTAGCAACACCGATTCCCTCATATTTCTCTCATTCATTTTTATCAGGATTTTTCTCAGAGACCGAATGTGGGGAAATGTCAGGAGTTATTCAGACATTTAAAAAGGAGGGGGTTACATCTGGCTAGTCGTCCTGTCAAAAGGAGTGCTTAAGTTTGACAGCAATATTCTTTCAGCAGTTCATGTAGTCTTCTGAACTTGGCTTAACCTGTACATGTGTCACCAGCATGTTTCATACAGGCACTCCTTTAATTTTCAATTTTTCTCAGTAATTTCTTTTGGTGCCTCAGCCACTCCTTTTCATTGTAGGTGTTAGGTGTTGGAAGCAGTATGTTTGAAATCACACCACATCACTAAAACAGCCAAAGCAGCCAACTGTGATTTGCTGTTACTGCAGGTTTCTTCTGAAATGCCCAGTGAACAAGATAATGTTTTTTAAGTTTTCAATGCCTTACAGTTCCAAAGGGAAAATTTGGACAGAAATAGAGAAATTGTAAAAATTCTACAGAACTAGAGAATAATTGGCAGTAACCAAAAAAGGTACATTTCTTTCCTTTTATGAAAGTCAGAGACTATTCTTTGTGACTGTTTGTCAAACAACAAACATTGTGAATGCGTGAGCTTCTTTGGGCCAGTTTTGCGCTTTATCTTTTTTTTTTCCCACCCTTTGCTTGCTGGGTTGTGCTCCAAGACTTTGTGCTTTGACAGTGTTTCTCCCAGTTTCCATAAGTCTTTGTGCAGCATCAGAGCAAGCTGTTGTGTCAGTTATAACAAATCCAGTTTAAAGATGGGATGAAGATTTTCTTCAGAGTTTAGACTTCTCTTGAACTTTTATATTTGGTTGAAACTCATGAATTCTTGTAATTTTTTCTCTTTGTAAGTTATCAGCAAAATACTACCAAGATACTTTTCTCTGATGTCAGTACAGAAAAGCAATACTGGATTACAACAATTGATCCATGAGCACCTTACACAAAATATTCTATTATAGCTTTGGATAAGCTCCGGATCAGGTTTTCTTGACATTTTTGAATATTCATGATTGAAAGTTTTTACATCCAAATTACTTTAAATGATTTATGTATATGCTGGCTTGGAGAATGAACTAGACGATGTATGAAGTTTCTTCCAATCCTTTGACACATAACACAAGCAAATATTAATATCAAAGGCAAATCCTCCTTGACACCACTAGTAACTGATACTACTTTTGGCTTTGCTTTTGCCTTTTGTTTGTAATCATCATGGAATTAAATATCTTCCAATACAAAAGAAAGCTCTCAAATGACTGTACATCTAAAAAGTATCAATTCTCAATTTTGTGTGTCCCTGGCCCAAGCTGTAAATCTCGGAACAATAATCTGTGAATTTGTGTTAATTATCATTTCACTGAAAGATGAAGCTCAGTGAGAGGAAAAACTGCTCGTAATTGCTGAAATTCCTGTGGACTTCAAAATATCATAGCATTCTGGATAAGCTGCTGAACAATTTCATCATCCAAGCAAGGGAAATAAAACTCCAGATAGCAATTTTAAGACTGCTTCCATAGGCCTCTTTTATTATCCATGAAGTAGTCACAGAGCAGAAGCAAATGAACTGAGACACACCAAGCAACATCTTTCCTGGATGTATCCTTGAAACCATTCAGGAATTCACCCTTCTTCTTCTTCTTCTTCTTCTTCCTACTTTCATCTGAATTCAACTTTCTTATATTCTCACACATATGGGAATGTATAACTGTCATGAGGTTGCTGGGCTACTGCTTTATGATAAATTAAGTGGATTCTTTAGAGCTAATCATGATCTGACACATTCAGAGCATAAAATAGAATGCAAGTCTGTTCCTTCTGCAAATGCGTGCTGGTGAGACTTTCTTGAAGAAACTGGGAATACAAACCATCAGAGATGGATAAAAAATTATTCACCTTCATCTTTGTAGCCTTAACACTGTTTCTTAAGTTTCGAGTTCTGTTTTGGATGTGGGGAGGGTGTTTAAGACTATTTTAAATCAGCATATAGATTCAATTTGCCACTGGGATCTGTGAAAAGGTCTTGCAGAAAGTCATATCTTTCCTTATCCTTTGCTGAATGATTTGAATCTCAGCGTGTGTCAAAATACAGCCTTGCAAGGCTTGCAAACTCAGCAACTTTGAGATAGAACACATTATCCCTGCCTTGCAAATACTTACTATTATTGGGTTTTTTTTTTTGCAGCTATTATTACAGTTATTATTGTTCCTTTTCCCTCTTACAGTTTCTTATTTCCCATACCACCTGCTGAGGAGGTGATGGATCATCTGCCTCTGAAGGCAGCTGCAGTGCTATGCAGAACAGCTTAGCCCGTGGGAGGCTGAAAGGGTTCTATCACGTAACCTCATATTCTACAGTCATGATCGTCCATTCCCAAAATACTGCTTTCACTAACGTCTCCCATTATACATTTCAGAAAAAATTAAACATTTGAAATGCATTTATGTAAGAACTGAGTTCAGTCTCACTACCTGCTCAGAGGAGAAAAGCTGGTTTTGTTGCCTTTGTAAGGAAAGGCTTTTTTAACTTTGTCAGTACCGAACAGTGATTCAGCTGAAAGATGAAGCAAAATTGCCAGTAAATGCAGTAACTCAGCTGAGTAGCTGCAGTAATTGTTAGTTGTATTTATTCCCTTTTTAACCTCCCGAAATTATAAAAAAACCCCCAAACAAACAAACAAATAAGATTCATTGCACTGAAAGACATTGTGAGTTTTTTACTAACTATTTTTAGCATCACACGTGAAATGGGAGAAAGAATTGCGATTTTGTTTCCAGGGTGATACACTTACGGACAGCTACAATCTGGAACAAGTTTGGAAATCTTTCAAGGAAGTTAGTTTTCCACACCCAGAAAGACAGAACTGAATAGTACCATACCATCCAAAATTCTGTAACTGCATGTAATAGAAATCTAGATGTAGAAAGGTTTGCAGAATACAGGCCAAATTTATGTTTTGCAATGAACGTATGACATGTAGTGAAAAAAAATTCATAAATCTAATGCACTGTAGAAAGAAGAGAAAAAATACCATGGATGTTGCCAATATCCCAATTTTTTGCAATGATAATATATTAAGGAAATAAAACACCTAGATGATCTCAGAAAGTGGAACATGTCCTGTGCCATAGACCATTAAAATATGTCATGGCTTTTACTCATGAGGACTATAAATTAAACTAAATTAATTCATTATCAGTGTATGCTTCTGCATATTATTACAGGATTTACTTAAGTGGGTACTTGTGTTATTCTTTAATATTTTCCTCAATAATGTCTTGTCAGCTTTCATTTCAGTAGCCTAAACTAACACGGTCTTTCCATACCTCTTTACAGGGTACCTAAATCATTCCCCTGGTGAACCTCGGGAAATATCTGCCTCTAAAATATCTGCTTAATGAATATCTTGCATGTATTTTCCTATCCTTGCCAATAATATGTAACTCAATGCATTCTTGGATAACTTTGACCTGCATCACAGGTGACTGGTTTATCAATCCCTGCTGCTCTCAAACATAAGGAAAATCCCTTTCTCTTTATTATAGTTATTTTGAGGCTAATATTATATATCATACAATTATCCAATGGTGTGAGCCTTAAAATGTTCTTGACCTGGGTTTTGCTGGCAATTGCCAACGTATGGGATATTGTCTTGCAAATAAATACAAGTTAGTAACATATGTCACATTTACGGGTACAACAACAGATTGCAAAAATAAATTTTAAAAAAGGATTATATTTTTCCTTATGAAGTCCATGAGTTTAAAGCTTGAATTCTTGAATTACTTTAGAATTCTGATTACGGTTCTGGGATAAATATGGGGCACATTTGAGACTGGGTCTCTAATGTACTTTGCACTGCAGAAACGTGTGACAAGTGGCTGGTAAACCCAGCGCCCCATGGAAGGCATTGCTTGACACGGTCAGTCAGTTCTGCAGCCAAGGCTCCCTGGGCAGCTTCCACCTCTCACACTCTATAGCTCCTTTCAGTCATTTGGATTTTATAAAATTGGACTTTTTTATTAAAAACTTAATTTTTCAAAACTCCAAAAATGGAATTTGATGGAAAATGTGTAGGAACGCAGCTGTCAATTCAAAATCCTTTAAAAAAAATCCTTCTTTCAATCTTAGTGAAAAAAATTAGCTCTGTTTCAGTAAATCAGATCATGTAGGTAACATATCACAACTCAATTAATTATAAGTTCATAGATATTCTTAAAAATTCTTAGCTTGAGAGAAAAGGTACTTAAGTAACTCTTTCTTGCCAGCCTCTGAATGGGAAGTTGTAATTAACTTCTTTGAAATTTTCACTATTCCTTAAGATATAGCTAACATGTCAATAGCAATATTATGTACAGGTACTGCAAGGATTTAAAACAAAAGGATGAATTGTGCTTGGGGCCAAGCACTGCCGTTCTAATCCTCCACCTGAGAATATTTAATTAGTTAATTAATTATGTCAAATTAAGAAATAAACTTGGTCATTCTTTAGCCAGAAGAATAAATGCACATCTATTGATTTCAGATATTGTTTTCCAGAGGACTAGAGGACAACAAATGTTAAAGTAAAGGAAAAATACATTTGACAGCCTGTTAGTCTTTAATCTTTGCCTGTTTTCCCAAGTGAAGAAGCACTAAATTAATTAAGCAGGTGTTTCTGCAAATCTTGTGATGTAGGAAGACAGTATATTGAATAACCTGCACATTCCTGTGTGTTAGGTGACTTACAGAAGCAAACTCATTGACTGCATTTTGTCACTCAATCATAGTGACTGCTCGGGTAATGACAAAGAATTTCATTGTTACTACTCTCCCTGTTTCCTAGAAATACTTGTAGCAAACACATAGTCAAGGTTCAGTTAGGTTTATGGCATTTATTTGATTAAAATGAAGCTTTAATTGCATTTGAGAAGTTTAAAATAAACACTGATCATAAACAAAGTATGAGGGGAACCATTAGGACAAAATTCGATTCGATGGTTGTTTAAAGTAGCTTAGGGACTAATGCAAAATCTACTGGAACCAATAAGCTGACTCCTATTGATTTGATTAATAGTTTCTAGAATAGACACTAACAACAATTAAATTTCATCTCTTCTTAAATTCTTCAGATGTTAAATCATTTACAAGACACATAACTTATAAATGTCTTCATTTTAGTATTTCAAATGTTAGTAGTTTAAATCTACAAAGTTAAGGAAAAAATCTTGGCTACGGTGACGTTCATGTCATCTTCCTGCCAATCCCCATATTTTACAAAAGACTGCTCTTATATAAAAAAGTATGATGGAGGCTAGATACATTAAGTAGTAATTCTTTATTTACTAGAAATACAAAGAAGAAAACTAGTAGGATTAATTTTCAAACTAGAGAATTAAAAAGAAATTACAGCTATGATTTGGTTCTTAACACTAATTAGCTGCTATTCATCTAACACTTCTAATAATGATAAATAATAACTTTTACAATTATTTTAATGCATATAAAATTTGTTCAGGTGAATTCAGATTCAGAACTGTGCAACCCTTAGTTATTCTTAAGACATATTTTGTGGTTTAAGCATACAGAGTGTTTTAAGAAACACTGCGTTTGAGGCTAAGAAACTCTATACACTTTATTTTGGGAGAAGTTTTTAGAGTTTTTATCTCTTTCACCTCATGTGATTCTGACTGCGCACACAACAGTGTGGCCACAACAGAATGTGGGTGCTATCATCTGCTGACCTCTTCTTCCCACAGTAAACTACAGGGCTTTAACTGAGTTCTACCATAACCATACACAATAATTTTCATTAGCAAATGGTTGTGTTTTTTTTTTCTCTTTCTCCTTAGGAAGTGATCTTTATTGTTTTATAAAAAAATGGAGAAGCACGTAATGGCCGTGATGCAGTTTGAAACCTGACTGTGATGTTTTACAAATTAAACCAAATTACTTGTGGACAGATTTTGAGTGGAAATTACATATTCTAAGTTTCAATTTTGCTAAACCAGTTTAATAACAAACTGAGATTAGCTTTTCACAAAAAAAGGTACTTATTAACCTCTGTTAAAATTTACTCTCTTCATAAAGCTACTTAAAAAAAAAATCAAACCACAGTATTATTGAAATATTTCTTTTGTTGTTTTCTTTTTTTTATTTTAGGTTATTTACCTTAGTAGACTATGATTGAAAGAGAAGAAAAGATTACAGTTCATTTATAGTTACTTCTGGCAAATTAAAAGAAAAAAATCTGTCTATATTTTATTCTTGATAGTGACATCATTTCAGAGCAAAACCTAAACTGATTTAATAGTAGCAGCAAGTGATTTCAAGAAGTAAATCATGACTCAGAAATACAAAATAGCATGAGATCAAAGTCTCAGAAGGACCTGGGAACCTCCTGGTTCATTTGACTAGAGGAAAAGTGATTTTCAGTGTCTCACAGAAGAGCAATGCAAAACCAGTTGGAAAACACAATTTGTTTCTCAATGTGTACAATTTTAGCATCATAACTTCCATTAAAATCACTGTCCTGGTGGTAATTTCTGAAATAGGGAATAAGGACTGTATTTGTGAATAGCACAGGTTACACAGAAGGGCAATCAGTATACTAGGTTCAGGTATGTGCCTTTCTGTTCGTATAGTTTTGTCCTTTGAAACACACTTTCAGTCATTGTGAAGTTTTCTTGTTTTCATATCAAGAAAGAAAGGACTGGATAATTAAAGTGAGCCTGAGTAGATCCTTGTTGCCTTTTCTTCTGGATGTGCCAAGGCTAAAAAGATTTTAAAGGGAAAACTGAACTCAAATGGGAGCATGATCTGTGAGGATTATGGATCTCTAGGAGGAATCTTGATGAAGAATAGTGTCAGTTTTAGGCATCAAAATCCATAAGAAGGGTGTGAATTAGAGTATCTGTTTAATCCTCAAGTATCACCTAAGGAGCCTGCTGGTGTTTGATCATTGGCTACTGTGATAAATTTCAGACAGCTGAACACTCCTGAAAGAATGAAGGTGGTCTGTAGATTCAGTTATAACTAGATGTTTATTTCCCCTTTTCCCTCCACCTTTATCTTGCATTTCTGTAGAGAATTAAATCTGGGGAAATGGCAGACATCATTCAGATCACTCTGAGGAGTGCAATATGGGAATAAATTTACAGAAAGGGGGAGTATAGAGTAAAAAGAATGAGGATTGTTTGTAGGTTTTTCACTGTTGTTGTTTTCTTTGGTTTTTTTTTTTTTTTTTGTTTGGTTGGTTGGTCTTTTTACTTCTAGCATCCCTGGATGCCTACACAGATATAAAGAAGTTAAGAAAAAATTAGTCAGAAAAGACTCATCCCTGTAATCATAACAGTTGTCCAAGATATCCAGTCAACCTGTGAAGCTGTGACCATCTATATGTGAAATAAATGGCCCGGAGGACTTCTCTAAGGAGATCACAACATTTCTGCAATGTCCACAATTTGAGGGGAATTTTGTTTCTACCCATTTTTGTCCAGTATAGCTCAGCAGTACAGACCAAAGAGACTCACTACTGACTGCCAGTCTGAAAAATTATTCCACCTACTAGGTGCCTTTTTCATGGGGCCATTTACTCCACTTGCAAGGTATGGTCTGACACCCCATGGGTACAGAGGACTGAGTGTTTGCAGGTGAAACTAATGAGAAGTGATGACCACTATAAATTTACACCCTATTTCTGCAAATGATCTCTATGTAAGAAAATCCTTAGAGAGGATTTTCCATTGGTTGTCCATTATCATCCTTACTTTAAAATATGTGTTAAGGACTGTCATTCAAGAACTGCATAATGCAAGTTTAAATTAATTATGTACAAGGCAAAGAAAATGATTGTTTTGATAAAGAGAGCGTGATAAGTGATCTTTCTCAGTGGAAACAAAATTGTTTAACTGAATGTTTCTGTAAAGGGTGGTGATTTTTTTTCCTGTCAAACTAGAGTTATAGAGCAGTTTCAGAAGGCTATATTTTATGTGGATGGAATATAATTTCTGATATTTTCAAAATCTAAGTTTGATTTGTTCTTTTATTTCTGAAAACACCAGGGATAAATGAGGTATGTGTCTTATTTATTTATTTAAAATAATTTGGTTACATAATTTTGCATTTAGTTTAGAAGAATAAAAAGTATTTATAAGAGAAAGAGTATCTGAATGATTCTAAATACAAGCAGAAAAATGGTTTATATTAAAAAGTTTTTTGCTTGGTGTATCTGAGGTTTTCACCTGGCTTGTCCTTTGACAATACTCTGTGTCATACAAGCAGATGTTTGCTCTTTAACAGCAGGTAAAAGGGACAGAGACAAAACTTCTGTTCCTGTTCTCTCTCTGTTTATATGTTAATGGTAGTCATCGTAGTGGCTTCACCCTGGCTGGGCACCAGGTGTCCACCAAGCCGCTCTATTGCTCCCCTTCCCAGTCGGACAGGAGAGAGAAAGATAAGACGGAAAACAGCTAGTAGGTTGAAATAAGGCAGTTTACTAAAGAAAAAGAAAGTAAAAAAACCAACAATACTCAGATGCTTCCCAGGAAGCAGGGTTTCAGCAGGAGCAGTTGCTCCAGAAGGCAAACACTGCAAAATAGCAAATTACCCTTCTCCCACCTCTTCCTCCTCACTCCCTTAGGTTTTATATCTGAGCTGACATCATGTAGTATGGAATACCCCTTTGGTTAATTTGGGTCAGCTGGCCTGCTGGTTCTGGCCCTCTCAGAATATTACCCACCCCCAACCCCTTGATGGGGAGGAATGTTGAGAGACAGAGCTCTTGCTGCGCCCACCTATTTTCTCTTTTTAAGCAATCAGTGATTTTCAGACATCTCAATACTATTTTGATACGACATTAGTCATCTGGTGCATGTAATAATCCAATTCTTTTCTCTGTCTACAGTGGCAACTGCTTACTTACGTCTTGGTTCTACTTTTTTCACTGTCTGCAGTTTTGTTTTGTCAGCAAGTTTAAGCTTTTCAAAGTTGAAAATCACCTGTCTGCTCAGGTGATTTATGAAGATTATAAATAAACGCTTAAATACTCTAAGAAATTCCATCTATGATATAACTTCTCCTAACAAGATTATTATAGTTCTTTTATCCATCTGCATAAACTGCTGTATCTGCTCTGGTACTAAAGTATGTGTTTTTGAAGCTTATCTGGAACATATTTCTCTGCACAGGGGAGAAACTGATCATTGAAATAACATTTTATATTTTAATGTGTTCCAGCTGCGCAAAATATGCTTTTGTAGATCATCTGCTCTATGTGCAGGTGAATCTTCATTGAAATGCAGTAGAATTCAGAAGCTCCCAGAAATGAAATACAGCCTTTTTTTTTCACCCATTCTGCGCTGCAAAGGGTGAATGGCACACAGCATACAAATAGAACTGGAAAAAATAACATAAAGCCACTGATCGTTACCTGACTGTTGCTGAGTGAATAAAGCGTGTGGTCAGATATTCATCTGGTATTGACAGATAGAATTACAATGAGAGCACTTTGGGGGAAAAGTATTTCTTGATAGTATTTGCTCATGAGTAAACCGCTTTTGCACGCAGGTGACCCTGTGCAACTCTCTGCTCTGGGAGATATTTTTGCTGCCAAAATTATCATACTGTTACAGTTTCCAAAAATTCCGTCTCCTTAAAAAAGGAAGTGGGCAGAAAACAGGCTACAAACCATGCTCCCTATTCTGTCTGCAGTACATTAGTGACTTTTAACTACATGTTTTCCTTCTGCTTGCCTTTTGTCACACGATGCGAGCGGTGGGGAATCCCAAGTGTCCAGGAAAAAGTCTTCGGAGGTCTAGCGGCAAGGACCAACTGTAAATTGTCAGTACAAGTAATGTGATTTGCAACCTGTTTGGTTTTGGGCCTGTTGTCACTTAAAAACAACAATCTTGAGAGCAGGTCATGTACTCAATGGGTAACGTTGACTGGTGTGAATATAGTTGCCATTTGATTACTCTTCTAGAGTGAAAGGGAAATGACAGGGATAAGTATGACTCAAACACTTCTCGGGTATGTAAATAAAATATAATAGTAGAGAGATGCCTCCACTGGAGCAAAGTGAACTTATTTTGAAAATTAAAATAACAGCCTTTATGGACTCCTGGATGTGCTCTTTTATCCACTTTATGGTACTACTTGCTTAAAATTAGCTCAGTTATCTCAGAGCTATGCTGCAGGGTCAGAATGTTTTCTGGCATGACTTTTCAGCAGCCCAGAAGTTCAGTACCAATGATTGTTATACCAATCATTAAAAACTAGCCTTAAGAAACCACAGAAAAAAATAAATGAAGTTATAAGTAATTTGTCACTGCTGTTTACTTCCCCTAACCACACTGCTTAATCGTCTTCATTTAAATCATCAACAAGTTGAAAATTTTGGAATTTCTAAGGTGAATAGAAAAGGAAAATAAAGTGTGATATTTTACCTTAGCAAAAAGATAAAGAACTGTTTGGTAATGCTAGGTTTCTGTCTAAAAGGTGGTCATGCTCCTAGATATCGCACTTCAGATATGAAGTCAAAGAATTCTGATTCACTCAAGGTGTTTTGATGGAAGAAAAAACCACCAAAAAAACCCGAAAAACACCAACCAACCAACCAAAACCCATAAAAAATTATTAATTTGAATTTTTTCTGTAAAATGTAGCATCAGTGTATAGCTGTCACATTGAGAAAATTATTATAAATGTTGACTATTTGTTAGGAAATAAAAGAAGCATTTTTTTGCTAAATTAATTTGTCTCTCTTCCTTGTTAGGTATGTAGCTCAGTAACAAAGAAATACAATTGTACTGACTATGGTCCTATAAAAATAAATGGTAATGCAATTTTGACTGAAGTAATTGGCATAATCAAGAAGAATGATTTTCTAAAATTTTAATTAATTAGAGCCTTTAAGTATGAATTAGAGTAGATAAAATAATTATAAATTATTACGTGTTAATTGAACCCTGTATCATCTTAACCTAATCTAATAAATATCAGTTTTTAAAAATAAACTCAATGCAAATTTATCTTCATGAGTCTTAAAAAAATTTATTCTAATCTTCATAAAATAGTTGTAACTTCATGTGATGCACTTCTGCAGTTCCATATTCAAGCACTCAAGCAAGATTTACAGTCTAATCTTTCGGAGTTGAGAGCTGAGATGTTTATCTGAGCTGCACATACCTTGTGAACTCCAGCTCTTCGAATATGCTTTGCAGTAGAAGCTTTCTAATATTTTGCAGCTTGTAGTGATAAAACTCTCAATGCTCCTCCGAGATAACAAAACTTCATGTTTTACCTTTGTACCTCAGCAGTTCCCTGTTTTTTTGTGGGTTTATTTTAAGGAAAAAAAAAAGTAAGGTGAATTTGAAATATGTGGGTTAGATGCAGAAATTACCGGTGATATTGGAATGCTCTACCAGGAAATTACCTCGGTAAAAGCATCATTTGCATGAAGAACAGATTTGTGCACATATCTGAAGTGTTGTATGAGAATCAATATCTTCCAGAATTGTTTTTGAGATTTCTTATATAAAAACTCCTATTTTCTTCAGGTTGGAAAGCCTATTCATTTGAAAGTAAAGAAGTGTTTTGTTAGAAAAGAATTAAAAATTGGAAGCAATCAATAGTTTCTTTTCTACCTAGTGGATATTTCTGCAATTCAGCTGTAATACCTTCTGTACAAATTGATATTCCCCAGACTACATTCTGGGATGGGATGATCAGAGCACAGAGTAGATCACTGAATTTGGAATAAGGAAGAGACACGTTTGTTTCTTCACACAATGCTTCCAAAATTCATGAACCTCCCCTCCTTCTTCTGTTTTGATTTTTGTTAAGGAGTTCGTGAATCAGTTGGGAGGCAGCAAAACATTAGCATTAATGAGTTCATTTCCACACAAATTGGCTCATTATCATGCTGACTTCCAGTGTTTTGTGACAGTTATGAACTCAGTTCTCCTGCAAGGAGTGTTCATTTTCTTGCTTCACTCAAAATGGTGCTGGGGTAAGGAGGTAAATGAAAAAAAAAAAATAAAACGGCCTATAAATGTATTCTGTTCATTGATGCAGCAAACCCTGTGGTTTCTCCATGGTTAGTTTTAGAGAACTCTGAATAAGGTGTTTTTTTTGTTTGTCAGAATGCACTAATTCTGCCTGGCAGTTGGTAAAAACTAATATTCAGAATCTGACTTTGCAAATTACATTAAGGCAATTTAATTTCAATTTTGTAGCAAAATATCTGACCCTAATTATTATAATTTCATAGAAGTACACTCAAATGGAAATACATTATGGGAAAAATGTTTTCATAGTACCCAAATAACCTTTCAACAATTCTCTCATTAACTGATGCAGATTTGTGTTATTACATAATGCCAAAAGTATTTGTGCCATAGCTATCAGATTAATGATACTGCTGATCAACTCAGAACAAATACTGAATGTCAAGTTCTTGGCAATCTTTTTCAAGTGTGCCATTATGTTCTTTTCCCTTCAGAACACTCATTTGGTCTTTAATCTATTTGTAACTCACTGTGATTATGCCCAGCAGGTTTATGAACTTTAATAAAGTTCTAGTCCTGCAGATTTCTTTTGTCTCATTAAGCCTGATAGGATAAAATAGGTATAGTTTATTTCTTCATCCCAATCAGATCTTTAATGCAGATTGTGGTTAGTCAGCCTGTTTCATTATGTCCTTTCTTCCTGTCAGGGCTGGAATTGTGTGAATTCATTCTGTGACCTGAGATTATAGTTGCCTCTTGGTATCCTTTACCTTCACTGTAGGTCATGCCTGTGGGTATAAGTAGTTTTTTTTCCCAGGGTCAAAACTATCACAAGACTTCTGGCTAATAAGATTTGCATTAATTACCATCAACTATGACCATGGCAGTGCAACAGTGCATTCATAATTTTGAAATAGCTGTGTATCTCTAATATATATCACATGTCAATATAATATTCTTTAACACTTCTGTCCTTCCAAAATAATCTGTCTATCACAAAGTAATAAATCCGTATTCTCTAATATTCTCCAATATGTATTTTCTCAGAGTGAAGATCCGTGACCTTTGTTACACAGAATGTCAAACTGAGTAGAACATAATGGTCTTCTCTGTTCCTTGAATCAATGATAAATATTTATCTGTCAGTTTTAGGCTCCAAATAATTATCAAATACCTATCAAAATGCAAGAAGTGATGCTATACTCATTATTTTTTGCCATATTTGTTTCCGCTGAGGGATAGCACTCCTGTTTCTGCAGTGTTATGGGAGCCTCCAAGCTGTGTATTTCCAATTCACTGCTGATTATTCCAATAATTGATAAATGTGCATGCATAACATGTGACAAAACCTAAATATCTTTCAAACTTTCTAATGCCAATTAAGAATAGTGAATTCAAATTTCCAAGAAGAAATGTTCCAATATTTATTTAAGTAACTATAAAATGTTAAATTTTTAAGTAATGATACAGGCTTAAGAATGAATATTTGGATCAAGTGTTATTGAAAAGATTTTGAAATATCTGTTTTAAAAGGTTTTCTGATACTGATATTACCCAGCTCAGTTTCTAAATACATGTACTACTGTAATGCATGCTATGAAAAGTTGTGTCATCAGTTAACTTATTGAATGTTTCTATTGCTTCAGAAATCCATGATTTTTTTTCTACTTTATGGTGTTTTTCAGGATTTATTTTCAGTAATGGGCCTTGTCTGAAATCTTGGCTCTAATTTACAATAGCCCCTCTTATTATTGTAATAACTGCTAAGGTATTTTGTCCAAGGACATGTGTTTGTCCTTGTTGTGGATTAACTTCCACAAATATTTTTTTGTCCTTTCCATTCTTCCCTATTAGAGACTCTCATTCTCTGATACCATAACATTTTCCACTAATTCTTTAAATTTGGATAACATCCTTGAAGACAGAGTCGGTCTCCCAATATTATGGAAATAGAGCTATCTCCTACATGAGCCTGGGTGGTTTGGATTTGTTGACCTTTTTGTCAGCAAGTGATTTTTCCGTTTCATTGAGTTGCACTGCAGGCTTAAATATATTTCTAATTAAAAGTAGAACTCAACACTTTCATGTAATTTTTTTCTATTAAGAATCCTTCCGGTTTTAGGAGTTATGGACTCTTGCACATTCACCTGTAATTTGGGACTTCCATAGCTCATCTAGAATCATAAAGCACATCTGTTAAAAATGGTAGACCATGAAGAGAGATTTTCTACAAACTGACTGATAAACAATCCTGCAAAATATTCATTCTCATCTCAGCATTTTACTCAGTTAACTTACAAGGGCATCCAGTTGTTGACTTAATTGATAGAGAGCCTCATATCTTCCACTAACTCTGGCATGTGGTTCTGTATGGAAATATATATTTAAATTATATTCCTAATTTGAGAATCATGATCTTAAGTTGAATATCATGTTTTCTTTGACAATAAGTTTCAAACAGTCTTAGAGGTTAAGAAACCTTTTTTTTGTGTCCAAAGGATACCTACTCTTTGGTGGTCTCCAAGCTCTCATCTTTATTAAGACTAAATCTCATTAACATTTTGTAATATATCAGTCAAGGAGGCATCCTTGTTTATCTGGGCAAATGACTAATTTAGGAGAGTATTTTGAAAAATGTAATTGTTAAATATGTTTTCTGTATATGAAAGGCATTATATGCTGGATAGACTATAACAAGACAAAACAGGAAAGCATAAATATCTACACATACACAAATTGTTCCATTCTACATATAATTGATTGAGCATATTGTAAGTCTCTGTTTATTAGGTTATTAGTGAAGAAATAGAAGGAAATATTATTCTTAATAAATGATTTAACACATTATCAATTCTTCCTCTAAATGTGGTTGTATGGTTTTTAGCAGGTGAAGTTTTATGTTTTCAAAGATTTGTAATTTGGAGGCTAAGAGCACTGTATTGATTTATTAGATAGAGATCTTCAAAGAAGATTCCTCCAAAAATGTAACTTCATGTGATCTCATATCAGGCCATTCAGGAAAGGCAACAGCAGTAATGCAAAAATCCATCCTGGAATTTTCTTTGGGCAGAATAATCACTAATTTTAAATGCGACTCTTGCTGCAAAAGAATGTTGAAAAATATGAGATGTTAATTTGCCAAATAATAAATGACTGTTTTGTGAATTAAAAAAACCCTGTTGTGCAGTAGCTTAATTCAAGCATAAAATTAGATTTTGCGATTAGTAATTATGGCTATATTTAACATTCTACAAAATATCAGGAAACAATGTTTAGCAAATGTGCTTCATGTAGTAGTAATAGGGTCAGTCCAATTTCTACAGAAAGCTGATATTCTGTTTATATGCAAATTACTAAGCAGTAGCAACTTCATAGCAGACCAAACTTTACAGAGAAATCCATTTGGAATTGTCTGTGGATGTGTGAAGCTGGGAAGTGTTGACTGGCACATGCTGCACTGCAGGATATGCACACCCTGCCTCCCATGCACGCCCCACTGTGGGATGCTGCAGCCATAGGAAATTCCATACCAACCCTCACCAGCAGATAAGGGGCACTTTGTAACATGCTAAGAGTGATGGCTACCTCGACAGGAGAGTGGTGTGTCCGCTTATTGTTTTGAAATGGACATGGCTGAACTGAGACCTAACAAATTCTCTGTACAGCCTCGCAATTTCTCAGCATAGTCCAAACCAGAAAATGTTCAGACCTCAGCTGTGTAGAGATTTTATATAGGTGCAGACACGATATACTCCACCGAAAAGGAAAACTAGATTCTGTGTAGTTTTAGACTTCTCAGCTACACCTGGAACCATCTATACAAGAGTTTCGGCTATAGCATCCATACGAAAATAAGTAACACACATATGAGTGTGGTGGACTAAACTTAGGAAATAAGTGTGTGCAAAAGTAGCATTATAGCAGTTTTAAAGAAAAAAAAATTAACTGGTGGTACATTTTACAGTGCTACTCTTTGATCATCATCTTTCCACCTTTCCTATATTCTTTTGCGCCTGCGCAGGTTCTGAGATGCTGGGTGTTACAGCTGCTGCGTGTTCTGCAGAACCCCTTTGCTGAGGGGTCCCGGGCGGGGCCAGACCCCTGCCAGCCAGCTGTGCCACACCCAGGGCGATGGCAGCCATCCACCACCCTGCGCATGTTCGTTCGGGCACCCCCAGAGGCTTCGGAGGTGGCTCTTGGCCCGGACAACCGTAGGTTTTATTGTGCAGGACCCCAGGGAACAGAAAGGTCCCAAATCGGTGTCCCAGGAACCAAGGGGCAGAACTTCCGTTCAGCTGGGGATTATAAGGGACTCCCGAAGGGGGGGCGGGGTAATACAAAACAGCCAATGGGAAGAGAGGGAGAAGGGGACGGGTGATACAAAACCAACCCATGGGAACAGAGGGGCAGGAATGGGGGCTTTGGTTACATGTTGCAGGGGTACATGAATATTCATAAGAGTGGATGGGAGAGGCTTCTTACAACAAACCTGGAGGGGGCTTTCTTGGACCCAACCATGGTCCCTTGGTCTTTTGGCCCCCCCGCTACCACTCATTGCAACACTATATTACATGTCTAAAGACACAGTCCCCTGATTACTGTTGCACTATTTTTTGTGAATTGTTTAATGTGTGGCTTGCTTTTACAACCACACTGGTTTAGTGCAAATACATCACTTCGTAAAGACTTGCGGATGTATGGACTTTCAGAGAAGTGTAGTGGAAAAAATGATGTTTCATTTGAGGTGTTAATGGACAGAGTTTTCTGAAGAATTTAGCCCCTGCATATTCAGAAAAATAAGTTACCAAATTTTCTTAAGGAGTCTTCATAGATAATAATGTGTATTTAATTTAAAATGAACCCATACAGATTCTGAAACTTTCAGGAAAAAAAAAAAAAGACTGGCTCCTGAGTTCTGTCAAACGGGTTTTCTTTGGTCTTGTGAAATCCAGGCTCCTAGCACTGTTGTTTTGCTTTGTAAGGAACAACAGGAGGCACATTCAGTGTGCACTGCTCTTCAGAAAGTCATAACACGCATTGAGCCAATAGAGCTCCACAGTGTCATAACACAAATTTGGCTGAAGTGCCCCAAGCCTTGAAGAAAAAGTGCCATAACAAGTAAGCTATTTGTTCCACAGGACAAAGCAAAGGGAGGAAAGTGGAAATATGAAACTTGTAAATGTAGGACGGGAAAGCAGGGAAACAGTGGGAGACAAATTAATTTTAGAAGGCAACTCATGACATTTTAGAAATAATTAGAAAGAAAATTATGAGAAGGGCAGAGGAAAATTGAAAAAGAGGAAACAAAAAGGGAAAATAAATTAAAAGAGAATTGAAAAAAAAATAGTGAAAAGAAACGCTTTCAAAACTTGCTGAGGCCTTCTTCCTCACAAATTATGTAGGATAAAGAGATAAAACACATTCACTCCATTATCAGCTTACATAGACTTAAAAGTGGAAAAAAGGAAAAAACAACACCCCCCTCCAGGTACTGCCATACGTTTTACTTCTCAAGAAAAGTCCTGCTAAGAGACAAAAAATGCTGAAGGCACTTCTATTAACTTTGTAACTACCTGTGTGCATGAAGCAGGCAAAAACCATGAACTATGAAACCACTTATTACAAGATTTTGGAGCAGCCAGGAGTAGTGCAGAGGATGTCTGTACGTGTGTCTCTGTGTGTGCATATGTGCAGGGGGCAGAGGGGCAAATCAGAAAGTGTCAGAGAGCTTATACCTTATCACAAAGCTTTTTCCATGCAGAAGCCATACTTTCCCTCTACACACAGAAAGAGGGATCAACCAATGATTTTTGATCTCAATCAACAACTTTTCTCAAAGCTGTTTTCGCCAGAAACCTGAAATGATGGGATGTGGCCCATTCTAATAGCTGTGACAACATGGCTATACATAAGAATCCTTTAATACATGCACAAGCTCATTCCACTTCTGCTGAGGTAAGCTGAAGGATGTTGACGAGAGTGGGAAATACCGTGGGTGAATCTCCACTCTCAGCAGGCTGCAGTCTGGTCTAGCCAGCTCTACCCTCTTTTTTGCTTGTTTTTTTAGTTGCTTTTTTTCCATCAGTGAAATGGAGGAAATGGTTCCAGCAAGATTTCAAGCTTCTAGCAGGCAGGTTTTCATTGATTCTTCCAATGTTAAATTGGCAACAAAACTGCTACATTTATCTGAAAAACTCTAAAATACTTCTGTGTCTTATTAAAGAGTTAGGGTGTGATGATGATCTCTGCACTCCTTACAGTAGTCCTGATTTAATGTCACAAGTTTATGAAAGTTCTGCTTATATCTTTAGTGAAGTCAGTCTGGAATGGAATTGGATATTTCACAATAAATATCTAACAGATTATAAGGAGCATATGGATGTCAGCACTATGGGGAAAGGAGTCCAGACAAAGAACTTACAGGAAATTCAACGACCAGTTCAGCCACTGAGTGGTTTGCATGAATATCACAATGGAGACAATAACATCTTTTGTGAATGTTTGTAAATGTTCTCTCCTCTCCCATCTTCCAGGCCTGTGATTGACTAGAGAGAAGACAACTCTCTGACATTAGCAGAGCGGCTTATATAGATAGAAGTAATTGATTTAACTTTCATAATAGAATTTCTTTTCACAGGCCCCAGCAGTGAATAATGTACTCGCAGTCCATTCATAGAGAGAAAGAGATTCAGAGACAGGGAGCAGAGGAAAGAATAAATAGCATCCTTCAATGAAACTCAGCATAAAGTTCTTTACTAAGGATCCAAGGCAGTCTTTATTGATAACTGATGGAACAATGAAAAACAACAATGAGATCCCATGCTTTGGAAGACTTTTCTTCTGTAATATTGTCAGGAAGGGAGTTATTTTTGATTTTTTTCCATCCCCACTTTAATTCACACCTGGACGGATAAATTTTTCTCTTACACGTGAAATTTTGGCATCCTGTGTAATGAGAGGACACCTGAACAGACGACACAAATTTATGATTTTAGTTTTTTAGCTTTCTTCTGAAACAAGAAGTAGGGTTTTTAAACTGAAACCAGTAGCTGGGCTAAGCCTAAGCAACATCCCTCCACTGAAAGAGCAGCAGACAACACCAGTAACTCACTCTTTGTACTCTACTTTCTGCCTGTAAATGGTAAAGAAGACTTCTGTAAAGTCTACTGTGGTGAGCTAGGATCATTGAAATGTTATTGTGGAGACCACACTCCAATTGTGTGGACAAGATGCTAGGTCTGTAACGTGTATTAAAGGTAACTTCACAGAATAAATGTGATAACTTACAGCAAGAGCTGATAGCTTGTTCAACCTTTCCATGAGCCAGAGACATGCTCTCTAACCAAGCTCCCTCTCCAAGATGACATGGTTTGAACAGTGCTGGAGGCAAGAGTCAAACCAACAGCTGGTCTTTCAGATTGTTCTGGGAGATGGTCCCTCTTGTTGAGGTGCAGCAGAAAGGAGAAGGATTGTGTTGTTTTGCAGCAAGACTTCTGTCTTTTGTCTCCTTAGAGAGACATGGTCTGTTCCAATCTCATGCATCTTGCATCTCCTGGGTGAATTTCCTGCCCTCCCTCATAAGACAGCGCCCAGGTAATTGTAGTTCATCAGAATCCCAGAACATCTCCAGGGGGATCTGGAAGACAGCTGAATGGGACAAGCAGAGAACAGTGTCCTGCAGAGCACCATGGACAGAGAGCAGAATGCAGCTATCCAAAAGTGAGAGTGATAAGATGTGTGGTTGGAGCTTTGTGCTTCCACAGAAGGACACCCAAAGAGAGTGCAGGAATGCAACAGGATGGAGGGGAGATGACCACTGTCAGTGTCTACTACTCTGCAGGGATAAGTATGGGTTAGAAGGTGCTACATAGCCCAGGAGATGTGATTTGAATAAAGGAACAGTCATTCTGTATCACAGAAGTCCCTTCATGGAATCCTGATCAAAGAATTTGTATTATAGTATTTCATTTTATATCTAAATTACTTTTTCTCCTATAATCTCAGAATGGTTTAAGGATAGACTCTGTCCTTTTTGTGGTTTCTTTCCTTTCTTGGTCAGTGATCTGGCTTCAAGCCAGGGTTTATGTTCACAACCCTCAGCAACCTCCTCCTCTTTCATCTTTTTTTTTTTTTTTCCTCTACTCTGCTGTCTGTTCTTCCCTCTTGCTACAATAAAAAACCTGAAATGTGCCATTTAGATAATTCGGGATGCCTTCCAGATCCTGAAGTTTGAAGTGCTCTGTAGCGTATAGAAGGCTTCATATTTTGTAGGAAAATTAAATGTCTTCTGTTATCCAGCACCTTTCAACTCATACTCATGCATTCAGAAATAAAGGAACTGAATTCCAAGTCAGTGTAAAAATTGAAATCAATTTTGGCACTCAGTTACCTATTAAATATGTCTGCAAATGAAATTAATCTGCAGCTAAAAATATCATTTCATAAAGTGAAATAAATTGATTCAAAAGAAAAGAACATTAAAAGAAAGGCATTCATTTTTCCTATTTCCTTCACTAACACATTCTCCAGGACTTTATACTTCTATTTCATTGTCAGGCAATACTATGGTTTTTCAGATTTAACTGAAATTTGGAACTTAACAGAACGTTTCTCTATATTAATGCAGAGAAAAACTTGAAGGTTTACCTGCAAGACAGACACATCAGCTCACACAGCTATTGGATTCAAAGGACGAATGGTTGATTTCTTTTTGCAAAAGCAAACTTGCAAGACTATCCATGATTCCATCAGCGGGTAGCTAACAATGTAGAATGCGTTCATTTTTTGTGAACTTTTGGTTGATGGTTGCTTCAAGATTTTTAATCCCCTTTCTCTGTCCCATCATGATATATTCCAGGTATTTCTTTTTTGAGCAAGCAGTTGTCTGTACCTTTGCCTGCTCACAGAAGAACCATCTCTCTTGGCCATGGTTATCCTCCAGATCCTGGTTTGCCTCTGAGCGTGACTGGCCTCTCCCATGAGCTGCCAGTTTGTACACGTGAACTTTATATCTGTTCTAGAATTTCTTCTCTGTGTTTTAAGTATTTTTTTCTGTAACTATATTAGTAAATTAGCATATTGCCTGTTTCTTTTGTATGCTAAGCAGCAGGTAGTCACACACTTTAAGAACTCCGCTGTAGTGGGGCTTGATTGCTGAAGGGACCTGACTTTTTAAATTTCTGAGCACTTAATCTATGAAATAAAGAATACTCTTTAAATTCTTCCTTTTCTTCATATCACTCACTCCCCAGGACTGCAAGAAACCGAGGTTCTAGATTTGCTGTGTTATATTTTGTGTCCTAAACTACCTGGTAAGAACTAAAATAATAATACATTTGTCTAAATCATTGCAAACAAACAAAAAATATTATCAAATATATAATTTGTGGATTAATAAAAAGGTTGAATGCTTTTGTTCAGTATTTCATAATACATCTTGGATATGCAGACTTGTACTAATGTTATAACCCATAGTAATATCATGAACAGCTAATATATCATAACTGAATTATGGGCAAACCTCTACACTGATGTTCCTGATTCCTGATATAACTCAGCTCAGAACAGATGCAGAGAATGTTGCAAAAAAAAAAAAAAAAAAAA
>VZTA01010182.1:39638-65022 GCA_013398855.1 Mohoua ochrocephala
GCAGTATCAATTTACTGCAGAGTTTATTTGCTAAAGGCAACTTTTTCCATTAATGACTAGATCTTTTATTCAGAAAGACAGCTTACTTTCTGGAGTCCCCAGTGTTTTTCGGATTGTCTAGGCAAATAGTTTCTGTATTTCTCACTGCTCATATGAGGCAGTGCTTCTTGAAAGAGCTCAAGCCTTATTGCTTTATATTTGTGTTTGATAATTCACCCTCCTCAAGCTTTGTATAAAGCTCCAGTAACTCCTGCTGGTGTTTTCCTGGATTACTGTTCAGACTGGTACTAGGAAATAGTTTGCAATCAAGGCTTTCAAACAGACACATGAAAACGGCAGAAGAGAAATCCCTGAGGATCAATGACCCTCGAAAGGGTTTGTTTTTTCTGTTACCTGGATTCTGTGCAGATTCTCTGTCCCCTTTTTCAGTTGCTGAATTCATAGTGACAGCTATGAGTGCAAAGTCAGGCAGGCTATTCACAGCTCTGACAGGCTTTGACTATCTTGACGGTATGCCAGTTGGAAAAATATACGCTATAAAAGCAAATATTTCTCTGTTGGATAAATCTCTGTATCCAAATCGGGTGTTATGAAGCTGATCTTTATCAAAAGATTCTTCCAGTGAGACACTGAAAGGCAACAGCAATTTGTCACCCCTCTGACCAACAGTGAGCATCCCAGGGAAATTCTGATTTCCCACAGATTGTCCAAGCTCCCAGTTTTCTTCTCTGCTTCATAAGAGCAAAAGGTTAAGGTAAGTGCTTGCAGTAGGATCATATCCTACTCGATATCCTTAAAGAAAAGGTATTCTAGAAATTCTTAACTATTTTTTCTGACAATCTATAGCTGCAGGGTTCAAATTCACACATATTTCAGATGTCAGGCTCTGCACCTAATATTTTGTTCATGTTCAAACTCTGCTTGTCTAAAATACTATTATATCTAGGTATGCTGAACTATAGTATTATTATTATAGTATTATTGTAAAATGGTAGCAAGGGAAGCTAGAGCAAGAGGGGAGGGGACAGGAATCCGTCTAAGAATATCTCATCCTTGTGGCAAACAATGGTTTGGGACACTTTCCAATAGAGTAGAGATTTTCAGTTTTCCTAAATAGTCTGTGCTTATTTTAACCCTGTTCTACGAAAACCAACAGTAGCTTTAAACTGTTTTGGAAGCAAGTCATTTCACCATAGGGATTTACGATATAAAATGTCAGGCACAAGACTTCTTTAGGGATTTTCTGTCTTAGTTGAAAAGCAGTTCTTGAGTTTTAGTGACAACAAAATCAAGTCTTTTTGTCTATTTTTCAAATACGCATGCTGTTTTGAAATAAAAGCTAGAAAAATTAATCTTTGATTAATACTGAGGAAATGTTACTGGAACTCTCCCAATGTAAATTGAAAATAACACACACAATGAGAATATTGCATTGCCCATTCTCTCTTAACCCATTCCAAAAGTCTCAATAGGGATGACATTAAGGCAATATTCCTCCTTGTAATTTTTTTTGTTTTGGTGGGAAAAATGTAATGACAATTTTTCTTTTTTTTTTTTTCATTCGGCTGAGGTTTTCTTGGGTTGACCCATTGCTGTGTCTTGTGAAGATAAGATTTGTTTTTTCTGCTTGAGCTCTCCAGCAATTCAACAAAAACTGCAGATGTGTTGTTATTGTAAGTGCACGAACTATCAAAAAGCTTTCAGTCATAAAGTCAGGCATAAGAATCTGTGTAGAAAAACTGCCAAGAATCATTTTCAAATTTGAGCTACTTCACTGCAGCTTTGGAATACTGTTAGTTTTTGTTTACCTGTTCTGAAGCAGATGTTGATTTCTAGACCTTTGCAACCTGGGTTTATATTGGTATTCACATCGCAGCGTGAAGTGAGGATTTGATGAATGGAGGCCTGAATGTCAAGCTGCTCCTTTGATTACAGCTGCTCAGCTGCTGGTGCCACAGTTCCTCCAGTGGTAAATACCTCATCTGATGGCACTTCATCCACTTTGTTTTAAGAATTTCTGCTGTGTCCATGAACATTCTCTTAATTCAAATATTTGTTTCTTCATGTTTAAAAGCTGAGAATTCCTTTTATTTTCTCCCATTGATAATATTGTTACGTGTAACCACTAATATTGTCTACAACTGGATGAAGTAGGGAGAAGAAAATACTGCTACAGCCATCTTTCTGTTAAAACCTGACATTACAAGAATTGCAGAAATGCCTTTGAGATATAAAGGAAGACTAAGTGGTCGTCTTAGCCAATATTTAACTTCTAAAGGATAAAGTTAGATGAACTTAATCCTAACCCAGCAGAAAATACAGAAATAAATATGTTGGTTTCTTTTTAGAAGTTTGGGGGTTTATTGTTGTAGAGGGTTGACCCTGGCTGGATGCCAGGCGCTGACCAAAACCTCTCTCTGACTCCCCTCCACAGCTGGACAGGGGAGAGAAAATAGAATGAAGTGTTCATGAGTTCAGATAAGGACTGGGAGAGATCAGTCACCAAATACTGTCACAGGCAAAACAGACTCAATTTGGGGATATTAACTGAATGTATTACTAACAAAACCAGAGCAGGAGAATTAGATGTAAAATAAGCCCTTAAAAATACCTCCCCCTACCCCTCCCTCCTTCCCAGCTCTACCTCCTCTCCCCAGTGGCACAGGGAGACAGGGAATGGGGGTTATGGTATTGCATCACGTGTTGTTCCTGACACTGTTCAAGGAGAGGAGTCCTTCCCCTGCTCCAGCTTGGGGCCCCTCCCATGGGAAGTAGTTCTCCATGAACTGCAACCTGAGTCCATCCCATGGGCTACAGTTCTTCACAGACTGCTGCAGTGTGGGTCACTCTTCCATGGGGTGCAGTCCTTCGGACACGGGCTGCTCCAGCGTGGGTCCTTCACAGGGTCACAAGTCCTACCAGGAAACCTGCTCCGGTGTGGGCTCCTGTCTCCATGGATCTGCAGGTCCCTGCCAGGAGCCTGCTCCAGCACGGGCCTCCCATGGGTTCACAGCCTCCTCTCAGGCATCCACCTGCTCCAGTGTGAGTCTCCTCCAGGGCTGCCGGGGGATCTCCGCACTCCCATTGACCTCCATGGGCTGCGGGGGCACAGCTGCCTCACCATGGGCTGCACCAGGGGCTGCAGGGGAATCTCAGCTCCAGCATCTGGAGCACCTCCTGCCCCTCCTTCTGCACTGACCTCGGCATCTGCAGGGCTTTTCCTCTCACATAATCTCACCCTGCTCTTCTCTGGCTGCAATTAGAACTGCACAATAACTTCTTCCTTTTTTTCCTTCTTTCTGAATACGTTATCACAGAGGCATTACCATCATCTCTGATGGGCTCATCCTTGGCCAGAAGTGGGACTGTTCTGGAGCCAGCTGGCACTGGCTTTGCTGGACATGGTGGAATCTTGGGACAGCTTCTCACAGAAGCCACTCCTGTAGTGCTCCCACTACCAAAGCCTGGCCATACAAACCCAATGCAATCGTTTAGATTTGTTTTGTTTTTAATTTTCCCCCTATAATTCATTAATAGAAATGAATGTTGCATTTTTCTTTTCTAATTTGTGAAATATGATATGTTCTGCGCACCACGTTTTTGGGTTTTTAAAATTTTATTTCTTTTTACCAGTGTTTTAAGAAGGAACACATGGAATAGAAAACAGGAGTATGATTTGTATGCAGCAATGACTTACATTGGTAAAAAAGCAAATGCTTATAAAATTCTTACTATCACCTCTACAAGGCAAAATCATGCAGTCTCAGCTAAAACTAAATGAACAATAATAATGACAATGCTAGGTAGAAATGCATATGGTAAAGAGGTATCAAATATGCATTTAGGAAGAGGATATATAATTTATTTAATAATATTTTCTAAGCCATGTTCAACCTTTGAAGAAGTGATGAATATTTCATAATTCACAAAAACATCCAGCTAAAATCTGTAGCTTGGTTACACAGCTATCATTTTGACTGAAATAAAATAAATTCTTTATTTTAGATTTAATTCTACTTCAGGTTTCTCTGAATGCTGCACAGAGCAACATCAATAAAAAATCAAGTTACAGTTAAAAATGTATGTACTTTCTCCATACCTACAAATTGAATACATCAGTAATTTTAAAGGTTCCCCCACTCCCCAATGTTTTTATTATCCTTGACTGCAAAGAAGTTTACATATGGCTGTACATATGGAAAGCTATTTACATATATTGCTAGACTCAGCCACGTCTACGAGGGTGAGGAAATTTCAGTGCTGGATTTCCAGCTCTATCTTTAATGCTCCAGGACCCAGTTCTGTTAGGGACAGCTGTGAGCTTGGAACAAGGAGGGAGGAAGAAAGCTTCATTTCGCAAAAAGCCATGGCAAATATTCTGTACATTTGTGACTCATATTTGCAGTGGATGGAAATAGCTTTACTGAGTGAAATTTTGTCCCATTTGGGTAAAGACCCTAATTGTTAGGCATGTGATGCCTAGCTCTTCTAAAGGACAGTGTTTGCTACTCTGACATCACCTTGTTGATTTTAATGACTTGTAAATTATATTGGCTTATATCCAGAAAGAGTTCCTGGAATAGTTCTCTGAAATGCTGATGAGCAATACTCATCTGAGGGGGAAAACTGAAAGTGTTCTGCTCTGCTCCCCTATGCCCATGATCAATAACTGAAGACAATAAGTTTGAGATTTTAGCTCACTGGGAACACAGAAATTGATTCTAAGCCAGTCACCTGCTAGAAACATTTTGGAATAGATTCCAGTTCTGAGTTCAGGACTATTTAACACACTAAAATAAATACATATTCAATACTTATTGATATGAGAAATCCAAATTCACAAAACAGTATATACAGTACGGAACATCATTTTTTCCTTATTTCCAATATCAATGACAGTGAAAAACTCACATGACACACAAAAGTTAAGTAGAATAACAAAATAAAGTTTATTTCAGTTAAGAAAACGGCATCAAAAGTACATGTTTCACAGCAATCTATTACAATCTAGCAAAGATATAAATCAAGTGAGAATAAAAAAAATTGTTAAAAAATCTGAAAAATACCTGAAATCAGAGCTGAGCCTTCAAATTAAAATAAGCCATTTTCAAGTAGGATCATTTTCATTGAATAAATATGTAATTTCATAAAGGGAAGCTGCACAGAAAAGACCAACTGATTGAACACAGAATGCTGACAAATACACAGTTTAAAATAAATTGCACAGAAAAAAATGAAAATAGAGTAACCTTTCTGTAGGGGGGAAAGAAGTTCAGAGATAACCCAATTTCTGCTGCTAATGTTTTCCTTTTCTGTTCAATAGGAAATGCAGAATAATTTTTGCACTGGATTTATCTCCCCTGTGTCAAATTTAAACAGATTTGCATTATTATCTTCCATATTTTCCAATATTCTGTCCAGTTAATGCGACACAGTTGCAAGTAATAACCAAAATATCTGACCTCAAGTGACATTGTTACTCCTTATTTCATGAGCTACAGCAAGGATAATTAAACAGAAGGTTGAAATAACAGTAAGTTGCACTTCCTGGGGTGAAGGGCTAGATAATAAGTAAAAACTGGGACATTTCTTTGCCTCCAACTCTCTGCAATATGTTCCTTATCCTGTGTGAGAAAATTGTTGCTTCTTTTAATGGAGAACATCATGAAGCCATCTAAACCTGGAAATTAGATTGTCCCCCAAATCATAAAATACCTAATTTGGAACACTGAAATCAAAAGCATCTTACGTATTTTCTTTAGTTACTTTTTAAAGTTTATCAGAATTTCACAATTGGTTATTAGAAAATCAGTTTCATTATCTGGTTGGGTAGATGTGTAAATAAGCACATATTCATGGTAGGAAAGGTAGATATTTTTCATAAACAGTGCTCCTTTATTACTTCTTCTGGAAAAAGAAAGGGATTTTATTGCTTTTCTCACATGCAATTAAAAAAATAAAATTATATGTACAGAGACATGTTTCTCATGGGAATTTTAAGCTTGTGAAGAACTTACTAAATGTTACAAAATTTTGAAGTCTTCCATTTCAAGACAGAGAAATGCTTCTTTGGTGATGTTTCTATACAAAGTACAGCTTTTAAAACTAGTTTTACTTGGCCCCTGATTCCAAATCAGCAGCCTTTAGATCTTCATGTTTGTTCTGTGGTACGTATTCTGACGAGGGACAGAGCATGTTGTGTTTGACAGTGCGAACTGGGAACCTGCAATGACATCATCTCCCTCTTTCTGCACACACGTCATTGTAGCATCTTTGTTAATTACTGGAAGTACCCTTTACGTGTTAACAAAATTTTAAAAAACACTGCCTCGTGCAGTATCTATTTGGCTAATGAGCAAAGGGAAACTGCACTAAGAAGATATCTGTCTGAAATTTCTTCTTAAATGACAGCATATGGCAGGCATTCCAAAGGGCTACGGGGAACCTGTGCACACACTTCGTGTTGCCTAAGCTTTGCTTTGAGATTTAACTGGATTCTTTTGCAGGCTAGAATATGTTACTCGGAGGGATGAACTGAGGAAACAAAAAAATAGGAGGGTACTGAATAAAAAGTTTCAGTGACGTATAGGATCTTGTGCCAGCAAGAATAAGTAATAGAGCGCAGTATCTAAGAAAGGTGAAATAGGTACAATGAAACAGAATTTCTGAAGAGAAAATATAATTTTAAAAACAAAATAAGTATTGGTAGTTAAAATGAAAGTTTCTTTCTGTCATGAAGCCTGCACTATGCAGCATACACTCCTACAGTACTAGGATTTGACAATGATCAAAGTTTATTTTGCCAGCTTACTTGAGCACCTGTGAGTTGCTGATATTGACTATCTGAAATGGAGGTGTTGCAGATGGCAGCATGCAGGCAAAATACAGTTGCCTTTGCACTGAACAGTATACTATCTAAATAGCACCCTCTCAATAATAATGAAAACATGGTTATGCTCTTCTAGCCTATTTTGCACAAAAAAATTGTTCAGCCTCAAATACTTCTTGTGGAGCTTTTTCCATTTCAAGATTATGTGCTACTGGAAAGGACAGGTATGTGATATAATACAATCAAAGCAGCTGCAGAACTCTGCACACTTTCTTGATATCCTAGTAAGGAATACTTGCTGCTTGTTGAAACACATATAGGCATGACACCCCAGCATGTGCTAAGCACAGATAGCTGACAGTTGCTTACTCACCCAGGTATTTCCCTTAATATTTTTGCCTAGGCTTTTCTTTACTCATTGAAATGACCAAAAGGATCAGTTGACAGGGGGAAAAACTCAGCTAAAATCAGTCTAGCTTTGGATAAAGGAAACTCAATTCCGTGAGAGACCGGACATAACAAGACTGGGCAAATGCAGTAGTAAGTTTCACAAAAGGAGGGACTTCTCTTTTTAATACTGGGGATAGCTTAGACAGCAGCTGCTGCTGTAGCATTACATTGGCTTAAGATAAGATGAGTGGTCTCACATATTCCATATCCCTAGAAAGTAAAAATAAAAACTCTTGTACTTTTTTGCTTCAGAATAATCTTTATAAACGTAAAATTCAAAAGATAATAACAAAGTGGTTTTTCCAGACATTTTGCATCTGATTTAGCGGTGAAAGAGAGAGATCTCAGGCCCTGCTCTGTATGAATATTCTTACGCCATCATTGGCAGTTAAAGAAAATAAGAACTAATAAGAAAATATCTGCTATCCCCCATCACACCTTCTGACACACACCTCAGGTAGTCTTTTATTACATTTTCTATGCAGCTGCTATCAGGATTGCAAGCTAAAGCCCTCTCAAACTCTCAGTTAGCTTTCCATTGATCACAGTGAAGTTTCGATAAAAGAACTGACACAGAATTTGCTTTGCAGAGTATTTTCTCTGTCCTCTGAGCGTTCTGGGTACATCTGAATTAAATTTTAAGGTTCAGCTTGGTTTGCCATAAAATCAAAAACCATAATAAAAAACTGTTGCGTATCGCAGAAATCTTTTGCAATTTAACTTTCATCAGATTTTGTGCTCTTCATCTTCTTTTCACTTCCAGATTGAAAGAGCTAAAAATTTTGTTTAAATGAATTTTTCCTGTTCCCATTGTTTTTTTTCTGATATCTTTCCATTTTTTAAGAAATATCAAACCAAATCTAAACAGAAAAGGATGAAGTGAAGCAGAACATTCTTTTTTCTTTCTCTAAAATAAATCTATTTATTTTCTCGATTTGAAAATGAAACACCAAAAACATTTTCAGTTCCTTTTCTATTTTGCTTCCTGTTAGATAGTAAACTGAGATTTCAATGAGTCACACAGCTCAAGGCTTTTTGCAAATCTTTTATGTTCATTAGGAGACATTAGTTCCCTACTGTATGTTAATCCTTCTTCTGCCACTCTGTGAAAGAAAATCTCATCTTCAATCTTGACAGTGTGCTAATCTGTCTATCATCAGCCCTACATACCACATGCTGTACACTTGCAAATGCATTTCTGAGTTAGCTACAGCTGTAGTTAAGACATATGCATTCAGTCAACAGAGAAAAGGCTTTCTACTCAAAATAGAGTCTCTTTTTCTTCAGTTGTAGCCTTTTTTGACCTATTTTACTTTACTTTGAAGCTTTTTTTCATTATCAACTGTGAAGTAAGTAAAAAAGGTATTTGCATTTGGTTCATTTTAGATAAATGTTTAAAAGTATAAATGTGTTTGCGTGCTCAGCTACCTTGATGACTGGCTGTTTTAAAAATGCTCAGTGAAGCAGCAGATTTTGTTAGCAAAGTTCCAGCTATATCTTTATGCAGCTTGGCCACAAATTAAGCAAAAATACCCGCTTGGTAGCAGGCTTTGGTGTAGCCAATCCAGTGCATCTTCTCAAGTTTTCTGAAGAAACAAGAATCTGAATAAGATAAGGCAAGAGATTGGACACTAGCAGAGCAAGGGAGCTTGCAAACTATATGACATGCAGATAACAGAAGATGCAGGTAACAGAAATCTGGGAAAAAATAACAGAAAGCTGGATCATCAGGTTTGCATTAGAGTCAAGAGAATGCAAGAGTACCAGAAAAAATGTTGGTAGAAGAGAGGATAGGACATCTTACTTTGCCTTTTCAAAAATCAAAGGAAGAGTGGAGTGAGCTGTTTGGTCCGAATTTTCAGTTAATTTGTTTTGGCAAGTGGAGTGTGAGGCAGAAAATGTTCATTGTTTTTATAAGCATTTTCATTAGTCTCTTGACATCATGCCTTCAACATTTTGATATTTTCCATTTTTTTTAAAAAACTGCAATTATAATTTTTCATTTCCATACCAGAAATTTATTCTACCTATAAAAATAGAAAAGAATTTGTAGGAGCTGCCTGCCTCCCCTGAAATCCATCCAACCACGGTTCCTTGTCTAGTGGGCATTCTGGTGTGGTTTATTGCATTGGCTTCAGAGTTGTCGTGAGTCTCTGTTTCAACCAGCATTGTTTAAACTGCGTTTCTCTTCCCACCCTGCCACAGCCCTCCCCGAAAAAAAAAATCAGAAAAAAATATGGAGGGGAAAAGTTCTCCCAGGCACTCAACCTGGGTGGCTATTCTACTTTTATGTAGGATAGAAAAAAAATCTAGTTCAACCCTCCTGCACTAAGCAAGAACAACTTCAACTAGATCAGGTTGCTCAGAGCCCCTTGAATGTTTCCAGGGATGGGGCATCTACCATCTCCATGAGTAACCTATTCCAGTGTTTTACCAGCATCATTGTAAAAAACTTTTTTGTACCTGACCTAAATTGACCCTTCTTCAAATTAAAACCTTTACCCTTTGTTCTAACACAACAGGCCCTGCTAAAAAGTTTGTCCCCAGATTTCTTATAAGCCCCCTCTAAGTGCTGAAAGGCTGCAGTAAGGTCTCCTCAGACTCGACTCTTCTCCAGGCTGAACAACCCAAATACTCTCACCCTTTCCTCACAGGAGAGGTGCTCCAGCCCTCTGATTGTCTTCACGACCCTTATGAAGCATCTTCACTCAACTGACACTCTGATAACAATGATTTCTCCTCTGTCCTCCTCTTTTACCTTTTGTCAGAAGTTACATACTTTTCTGAGAAATTCACAGATTTTTTGAGAACTCACTGGCAAGTCAAACCTTCAATTCTATTGCAAAGGTTATATGGAAGGCCATATTATTCCCTCTGCTTCAACAAAACAAATTTTCATGAGATTGGGAAAAAGCTTTTCTTTTTCTAATCTGCCTAGCTATGGAATATTTTTTAAAGCAACCAAGTGCCAGTATGAGAAGCAAGGGCTGAGATTTGTGATTAATTTAAATTTTAAAAGAGGCAGGAATCTCCAGGATATAATCAGTGATTTTTGTCCATATGAAAAGGTCTGAACTACTGCCCTCTTCCTTCCTCTGTGTCTCACCGCTGTATCTGTGCCATTTCTCTTGTCAGAAATGGCACTCTGAAGTGATCTTTCCAAGGACATTAGGTCAAGTTCATTGCTGGTGTAATATTGTCCTCAGTGGCAATTCTTCAGCTGAAATAGGGGCTGGACTGAGTGCTTCGTGTTTAATTAGCATTGTTGCGGCACAGTGTGCAAAGTGATTTACTGTCAGAGATGATTGCTGTAATGTCACCTCTGTGCACTAATGACTCAGTAGTGTTTTTTCTCTGCGTAGTCTTATAAAGGAGGAAAGCTGGATCCCACCAGAAGAACTGAGATGCATATTAGAGAGCTGTTAGGGTTATAGGAATGTAAGACAGCTCTTCCCAATGCTATTTCAGGAGAATAGACCGAGAGGCCTAGTCTTCTTTTTTTTTTTTCAAAGCAGAGCTGGAAGAACACAACTGGATGAGCCTGGCAAACACCAGGAAACTTGAAGCTGTTCTTTATCCACAGCATTTTATCCACCTTTGAACAGGAAACAGCACAATCTTACAAAAACACCAATCCACCACTGGTCTCTTTGAACTTCAACTAGGCCAAGATTACAACAGTGTTACTTTATGTTTTGGTGTTACCTGCAGGGAGAAGTTTTCTTCCTTAAGTGCTTTGTGCTTTCCTCAGTAAGAAAAAGTAACATGCTGTAAATAATTGCAGCTCTTATGTCAAAACAGGAAGAAGGCAAGAATGAACCAAAGTAAAGGGAACTGTAATTTTCAGTGTCCTCGTCTTCTTTAAGAAGCAAAACTATCTTCAAAAAGTGCCTTCCTGGCTTACTGCAGATAGCTCTCATCTGCTTTTATAGCTGGGCATCTTAGAACTTCTTCATGGTGCATTTTATTTCATGTACTTTGCTAGCAAAGCAAGAAATTTTGTTTAAAGTTTGAATACTAGAGATAAACGTATGTTGTAATTAATTTATATACTTGCAGTCTGAAAATGAGTGACGTTCAGAGATCTAATACATAAAATCCTTTGCTTCGGGTGGTAATGCATCACTTCTCTCTTCTGTTTTGCCCTGTTTTCTCCTTGGAAGTGATTGCTGGCATCTCATAGCTCAGAAGGATAGATTTTTTTCACTGTTCTTACTGTCTCACATAAACACTATTTCTTTGAAAATCTTTGTCTTCCGTACAGTCGTGTTTTCCAAAGGGATTTCCCTGCCTTGCAGAATATCTTTATGCCTTTATCTTTTTCCTTGCTGTCCTTCAGTTATCATGACTTTGGAGTTATTAGAAATCCGTAATTCTTTCTCATATTTTCTTGGAAATAATACCAGATAGCACAGTAGAAATGTATCTGTAGTACAAGAAACATCATTAATTTGTAATACGGTTATTAACAGCATCATGAAAAACCACTTAAAAGAATGATCTTTCTGCATTGTTTCAGAAGGATTTATTACTAATTCTCTAGTATGTGGAATTGGGTATTATATTATTTAAGTAGAAAGAATTATTGTAATAGTAAGATTAAAAAACTAGTTACCTCAGAGTCAGTAATTTGAACTTTTCTGATGCAGACACAGTATGAGTTACTCTCTCTTAGGTCCCAAAGCAATGTTCAAACTTGATTATGTAATTCCAATATTTATGCTTGTCCCGGTTTGAGACAAAAATTCGGAGGAACGCTCTGGGAGGAACGTCTCCTCTACAGAAGGCAGGTTACAGCCACCCCTCCTCCAACAGGTTCGGGAAAAAAATTCCTCGAAGGAAAGTGAAAGAAGGAAAAAAACTATTTATTTAACAAACACACAGGAAAAGAATAATTCTAAATAATATAACCTCTCGCTGTGGAGAGAAAACCTGGGAAGATTTGAGAGTCCTTTCCGTGGGTGTGGTCTCTCTCTCTCTCTCCTCTCCGGAGCTGGGTCGGCTCGGGCCCCTCCGGGCCGAGGTGTGAGGCCTCCCAGTGAGGTTCTGATGTTCTGGTGTTCTGAACAGTCCAGAAGAGAAGAAGGAAAAATCCAAAGTCCCAGGGAAACAAAGGAGTTTAACTCTCCGTCTCTCTTCTCCGAGAAAAGGAGCCAAGAGCCAGGAAAAGCAGGGAAGGTGCTTTCCTTTTCTCTGCAGCAGCAGGAACGCAGGGGAGTGAATGTCCTTGGAGCAAAACTGTTTTGAAAAGTTCGTCTGGCTTTTTTTTCCTTTCTCCTGCACCCAATTTTAAAGATACAGAAAGGCACAGGAATCATGTCTGGGCATAGAGCAGGCGATAGGGGATGCACATCATAAAGTTACCCCATGATAATGTTCAACTCAAATATTATTTAAATTGAGCGTTAATCAATAAAACATCCCCAGAGTCAGAGAGACAGCAACAAAGGATTTCAGTCATATCCATTCAACTTCCTTTCCTCAACACTGCGAGAATGGGAATGTGAGACACTGATAAGTCTGTCGTGACTTTAGAGGTTCTCACTGGATGATACTGGCTGTAAGGCACTACGGAGTGCTCTAAGAAGCCCTGTAGGTGCAGGACTGGAACAACTCTTCTTCAAGCTAACACTAGAGGACTGCACATCTTCTTTGTAGTCTTTCATACAGTCGGTCCCTTAGTTAATTCTTTTCATCTGTTCCAATTCTCTATCCCAATGACTGAAGTGGCAAGCCAAATGGAGATTCACTGGCTGTGATTCAGCACAAGTAACACAGACGTGAGTCCTAAAAGTGCTTTACTATAATCAAAGAATGTGTGAGCACATACAAAGTCAACGTTTCATGCCTCAGTAATTACATGGGAAAGACTCTATGTCTTGACAGATTTCATTAAACATCAAAGCAATTTCTCCTTTTTACTTCTTGAGTCCAAACCAAATTCTGAACAGGCACATTGTGTTATGTTGCTACACATAAATATATACGTAATTTATATTCCATTTTGTCATACCAGTAATGTCTTTTGTTGGGAGTTGCTTAAATATAAATAAAGATATATTGTGACATTCCTCCTCCTCCTCCCTTTTACAATAAAAGCAGTAATCAAGCCTGCAGCAATGTAGCAGCAATTAAAGCTTACCTTCCTGGCATAAATCTCAATGCACATGAAAATTAGGGGTGGCCCTTAGGTTATGAGTTTAACAGCATGGACGATTATTGTGCTTAAGGGTGGCCTATTTACAACACTCATTATTTGTCTTTCCTAACCTACATCAGGTTTATGTAACTTACTTTTTCTCTGCTTCATGGTTCTGTGGATTTGAATGCTGAATCCATTTTCTTGCCTACAACAACTAATCTTTTTGTTGCTCTGGACGAATTTTCAGTAAATGTTCAGATTTCTGTGCATCCATTTCGCCAGAGATATGGAAATCATTAGCAGGTTTGCTGACGGCTGAAATCGGAGTGGTGGGTATAGCAAATGTTCTAATGGACTGACAGTGCAACGCACTACCTCACCACATACCAGCATGTCCACACAGGCAAATATTTAATCTTTTATATATATATATATATACACATTTACTGAAACACTGTATATTTTTTTACTGTATGTAACTGGCAAATGAGCTACATGCATCTCTTCATTATAATATTCTCTATGCTAACCTTAAAAGTTTTGACTGTCCTGCCCAAACAGATTGTAAGAACTCTGAGGATCACTTTTGCCTCCCTGTCATAGAGGATTCAAAGTGTTTCCCCAGTACGCATATATATCTTACCAATGACTTCAGAATTACCTCAGAAGAGATTTACACCCAAGGTCACCAAATTTTATTTACGCTTCTGCTTGTGTCTAGGAATGTTACTGCAGTTCTTAAAAAAACCCTTAAATTTATTCTCAATATGCAGCTGGGACATGAGCAGTAGCAACTGATGTAACCATCTGACTCTCTCAGGGTCACTTTTTTGGGGCATCTTCTGGCACGTACTGAAAGACTCTGAAGATTGCCATATAAAACTTCACAGTATAAAGCTGTCATTGATTGTATATCACACACAAATGATAAATAGCATTAGCAAGCCACTGGGCCAAGCAGTGTAAGTGTACTTCAGATTTCCAACTTGTCATGTCACACTTAAGACATCCAACATCTTTGGTAGCAGACAGTAGCTGATCTGATAGGAAAGGTTTGGCATCTGCTGCTCCCTGAAATGGAGCTTCGGAGCTGTGGAGTTGTCTTATACAACTGTTTTTTTCCTGTACCATTTTGTATCCTTCCATATAATTTTGAGCTGTGGTTTATCTTCTCTTTATTCTTTGTGTTGACATCTCAACTGTCTTCTGTTTACTATATATTGCATGGTGCAAATCAAACCTACTTTCTCACAATTTCTCTAATCACAAAACAGTTGCCTCAGCAACCTTAGCCCTGATTACACAGTTTTGCTGTACAAAACCTAGGCTTCAGGTTGCAGACAGCTGAACCACACGGCGGGTACACACCACATTTACATTAGCCCCAACTACTGGAAACTCCTATGACTCGTATGAATCCCTTCTCCAGGGATGGCCATGTCTGATACGCTGCAGCATATATATGCTGCAGTCTTTCCTTGGAGTGGTGCACAGCAGATCAATTTATTTTCACCTAACTTTGGGGCAGATATTTTCTTTTTGGACCCCTATATCATAATGCATGACTGAATCCTCTGAGCAACTAAAAAAAAAAAAATTTAAATATTAAAAATATTTAAATATTTAAATATTAATTTGAGAATAATCATCCCCCTTGATTTGTTTTCTTCTTGCCTACACAATTTTTAATAGCACTGGACCCTTTTAAAATAAATATGCCTTTGGGGCTTAAATTCACTGTTCTGCAAAGGGCAAACACAATTCATGGAACCACTGATATTGATGAAGTTCCCAACAAGGAAGTTTTTGAAACACAGCTGGGCTTTCTGGTTACTTTGATAAATAAGGAGAATGATTAAAATATCCAGAAAATTAGACCACTTCAAAACAAAACCTCTCTGTAAATTCCCTGTGTCTCCTTCCATCTTTCTTCCTTAAAAATTTCACTTGAAAGAATATGTCTTGGGTAATTTATTCTTTCTTTTTTTATAGTGTTCAAGCACCTCCAAACTAGCATACTTATTCACACAGCCCCTCCAGAAAGATGAAAAAGGAGCTTGAAAGCAGGTACATAAGATATCTAGAAAGAAATTGTAATGGCTTGGTCCTGCTATGCTTTCACAATCACCTGTAATGCAAACCATTGTTAATTTATTATTTCTTTCTATATGTCCATCAGTCTGTCTCTACGCTGCTGGGAGGTCTCTCTATAGATTGGATGCTATCTAGAAAAGGACTGTCTGCCAGTTTTCATTTCTACATTGAGGATCATCTGAGACGTACCCACAAATAAGTTAAGCATGAGTAATGATTATATTTAACTAAACCTGCACATCTGTGTATTCTTGTGTTCTCAGCTTATGCTCTGAAGTAACATACCCAGATGGATTCAGGGATTTGTTCATCAGGACCTCAACAAACTGAAGGAACTGGATCACAGGCATCCCGTGAGCACCAACAAACATAAATGCAAAAACTGGTTCAGAAAGACCATTTCTGAGAAGTCTCAGGGCTCAGACAGTATGAAGAAGCTATTCAAAAGAGAATCAGAGAGTTTTGAGGGATGAATGGAATATGAATAAGAAAGGTTTCCTTGCAGCAGTGAAATTTAACCACATATTGGGCTGCAATAATAAGTAAAGATTCGCAAGGACAAAAACTTTCATTTCTTCCCTTCGTTTTAGCACTCATGAAGCTACACTTATTCTTTCTAGTTTTGCATATGTATCAGAAGAAAAATGTTGGAAAGCTGGAGTGGGCTCAGCTGAGTCCCACCATGCCTCAGTTATGGGGAAGGAGATGGAGCACGACATAAAAGAAACTTCTATGAGGACTGTATTTATTTAGCCTGAAAAACAGAAGGCAATTGATATCTTATCAATTGATATCTTATCCAGTCTAGCCAAAACCAGTACAGTACTATGAAAAACTTTAGATAGTTTTTCACTATCCAAAGGAAGGACTGTAGAGGTGGATCCCAACTCTTCTCAGATCCACAGAGCAAAAGCAAAGACATCAACAGGTCACAATTTAGAGAAGGGGAAATCCAACAGGACACAAAGAAGGAATTTTCCTCATTTAGAAGCACTGGAAGAGGAGCTCAGGTTATGTTGAACCTTTATCCTTAGAGATTTTCAATATTCGCACATACAAGGTCCTGAGAAACCACATCTAAGTTTGAATTTAATGCTCTTTATGCAAGAGTTAAGCTGTCCAGAGGTGGCTTCCAACCTAAATTATATTAGGAACCTTATGAGGACTCAGTGACTTGTATTGCCTACCTATAGATGCCAATATGTATTCTTTAATCACAAGACTTTGTATGATATTCAATGAAATTGTCTACTTCTCAGCCATGACACCCATAAAATCATATGAAAAGAAGGCTGGCTTGTGAATTTCAGGGAAACATCAATTTCCTGGAGAAGTATTTTGTATAGGCCACAAAGTTGCAGCACCAGCCACGATGGAATACAGATGTACAGGTTGGAGACAGCAGAGTAAATGGACAAAACAAAAGGTGGAAAAATGATGGTATGAAAAGTGTCCTGTGGACTACTGGGAGTTTGAATATCCTCAGAAAATAATTCACAGAGGCCCAGACACACAGGTGTAGGCTTCCAATTGGATAAGACTACAGAGAAAGATCAGCTATTAAGTCAGGAGAATTTGCAAGTGATTGAGACATTATGAGCATAAGTAATGGCAGAGTAAGAGACAAAGAGGACCTTAGGAATGTTTAGGGTCTGAATTTCTCTGGTTCATGGTATTCCAAAGTAAAAAATTCAATCAGATTTGGAATGAAACCTCATTCTTTGAACCAAAGTTTTAGACAATATATATATAATAACTTGTCATTTGCTAGTGTGAAAGTGTTAGTTTTGGAACTCGTATGAAGTTAGACAAAGCACTAATGTAAAAACACCAGATATGTGATTCCATACAGTTACAAGCCTGACTCTAAAGCTATTAAAGATTTACATTGTTGCTTTATTAGAACAATAACAAGATATACGAATAAATAAAATAACGAGAACATCACTACCCATTTGATCTCTGATAGTTCTGAAATTATTATCTACACTGTTTGTTTTACAAATCAATGATATGCCATTATGCTGGAAGCCATTATAACAATGAAGTATCAGCTAATAGCACTTAAAAACCAGTTAATTACTAAAACACTACATTCAGCTACTTGAAGATACTGTGAGAAACAAACTCTTTAGTGTTTCTTGAGTACTTTAAAATTTGCAAATAGTACTTGTGGTTTAGCCCTGCTAGGCAGATAAGAACCACACATCTTCTCCCCCTCTTCCTCTGAGTGAGATGGGAGAGAGAATCAGAAGCGTAAAGGACAGAAAACTCATGGGTTGAGATAGGTAGTTTAACAGGAAAAAATGGAAGCACACAAACATATCCCTCCCTTCAAGCTCCTCTCCACAAAAAAAAAAAACAAACCTCCAAACAAACAGACAAAAAACTCCCCAAAACACTAAACTCAAAGAAAAAAAAGCCAAACCAATGCCCCACCAGTCCCTGAGCAATTGTAGCCCAAGTAAACTTACCCATCAATTTTTTTTTGTGGAACATGACGCCATGTGGTATGGAACGGAATATCCCTTTCGTTAGCTGAGATCATCTGTCCTGGCTTTGTTGCCTCCCAACTTCTTGTGCATCCCAGGGTACTCGCTGGCAGGACAGAGTGAGAAATAGAAAAGGCCTTAACAGTGTGTATGCGCTGTTCAACATGACTAAAACATTAGTGTGTTGTCAAGACTGCTTTCCTCACACATCTAAACCACAGGTCCATAAAAGTTACTCTAGTAAAAGTAAAAATTAACTCCAGTCTAGCCAAAACCAGTACAGTACTATGAAAAACTTTAGAACAAAAAAGCATTTTGTGCAATAATAATCAGATCATACATAGAGAAAAACTCCAGAGAAGTCTTTTCTTCTATGAGTGATTAATTTGTTGAGTATCCCCCTTTTACTTGTGTTTAAGTCCATCTTCATAATTCAGCTGTCAGTCCTCATTAATAGACCTGAACTTACCAACATTTTCATATAATCTTGACTCTTTTACATATAGCAAACATTTGCTGTTGACATTAGCTAAATTAAGCCATGCTCAAGATTTTGTCATTCCCCAGGCCTAATGTTACTGATATAGCAAAGAGTTGGTGATGCACAGTGCAACATCTACATGTTATACTCTCTTTTAGGAGAGCAGGCACCTACCTGCTGGTGCGTTCTTGAGGGAAGAGAGCTTGTGAGAGAAAGAAGGTCCTGAGAGGGGTCTATAAGCCAGCAGTCCATCTTGTTCCTGGTCTACCATGGCCGACATGGCTGCAAGTTTATAATAATTTCTTGTTTGGTTGATTCGTCTTTCTGAGTGTCTGTGTAAAAGGCAAAGCATTCTCTCTATTCTAATAAAATATGTGTGGGTTTTGTTTTGTTTTGGTTGGTTGGGTTTTTTTTGTTTGGTTTTTGTTTTACTTTTAAGGACATTTTAATCTTTGGGAAACTTGCACCAAAGAAAAACTCTGGAGCATGGCCATGTCAAAGTGCTTACTCCCTTATGGTCCAAGCACAGCATGAAGCCTCAGTATTGCATCTCCAGTTTCTAATGATGGAGTAATATGAAGAGCTGTTGTCTATTCTCCTGAATACAACTGGTTTTTTCTGCAGTGCCACCCTCTAGTGGTAAACTTCACTAGCTCTTTTAGAAGAGCATTTAGAATCACTGCTCCATTTTTATTTCATCCTTAGTTTTTTAAGGTTGTTGAAAGTAATTACAGTAATTTTGAAGAACCTTGGGCTATTACCCCATTCTGTCCTCAACTCAATTCATCTATAATTTTCTTTTAAAAAACCCAAAACAACATATATACATAAAAATATATATAAATTTGATGGATGCTTAACCTTTCTGAAAGGGTCAAGTCTCTTGAGTGTGCAGCCTGGACAGTATGCATAGTGCAATGAGGAATACTATCGATTTGACATAAAATGTTACTTGGCTACTGTTTGTCTGGTAAGCTTGTGTTTTCAAAAGTAAGCCTAAAATACTTTAGCTGTTTTATAAATGCTTTGTATTATCTGTTCTTGCCTTGTCTGTATTGTTTGCACTCCTTAGCCCAAATAATTGCACACTATCTATGATCTGAGTTACATTTTTTTACAGGGGTGAGAAGCAGCTGTGGAAATCCTCTGGGCATTTTTACTTCATAGAGAGGATAAAAGCGTCGTTTAGGGTCTTAGCCTTAAATTTTCCAGAAGCTCTGATTTTTGCTCTCATAGATCAGATTCGAGGTAGAGTGATTTTTTTATTTATGAGCTGACAATACTTTATCACAACAAAAAGAAGAGAGGGTCTTACAAGGTATTGTACAGCCTTCTCCTTGTGGAAGGGACAACTGAATTTTTTTCAGATTCTAAAAGCAGAAATAGGCTAAATGCTTGTATCCATTTTGTGGATGCATTAATTTCTTTCAAGATGTGCAGAGCTTTCAAGACGGACATTTGGATGCTTCCTTTTCTGTTCTTACAGAAAGATTTCTCGTAAGTCCTAAGTCTTCTTTTCTTGTTAGTCTTGTAGTTATGTTGATCTTGAGTCAATAAAGGCCTTAAGCTGTCAGTGGCTTGTGAAGAACTAGCAGAGCTTTCAGAGAGGGACTTGAGTATTTGCATAAATGTCCTTCTAAACGGAAAGACTAATGCACCTAAAATTAAATGACCTGATAAGCAGAGTAGAAGGAAAAGCAGGTGGAAGAAATGCTAGCTGTTAGGCAACACTGGAGCTGGAAAACTGTTCCTTCATAACTATGTCATACTCTATAACTTACAGAGTTTGTGAGTCTGTTCTTAATTTGCATTTCTGAAAGATATGTCTGACTGTAAAGCCAGCACTTAGTTCCTCCCTAGGGCTAGGCATGAGCATGTTGCATTAATTCCAGTTTCTTTCTTCGAATCTAGAAAACAAAAAAATTTACAATTTACAGATTTCCAAGTAATTGTGTCTTTTGAAAGCATATGGAAAAATCATAAACCGTAGTTAAGGTCATGGTGCTAAAAGCACATGTTGGGTAATAAGAGGTGATTACAAGCATCACCAGGACACAAATAGCATTTCATGGGAGATGAGAGGGACAGGAAAGCTGGTGTTCTGCTTTACCATCTGTGGAAGAGGCCTAATGAGAAATGAATGTTGCTTGAGTGATACACTGGTGTTTCTCCTCTCTGTTCGGCAGTACTGACTGGTGGCATTATGAATCAAATAGCATGGAGAAATTCTCAGCACCAGATGGCAAGCTCAACTCCTGCAAATGGTATTTTAAAACAAAGCTGAAAAGAACCTCTAATTCTTTCCCGGTGCTAGTCTGAAAACTAATATAGTTTGAAAGTGATTATGATAGCATTTGAATGGTGCCAATGAGAAGCAAGAGATGACACCACCATCCTGTAGGAATCTTGGCAATAATACATGGGATGTGAGATAGTTTAAGTAGTTGGGAGTTTGAGGGAACTAGATTTGGAGGGTGTATGCAGGAAAACACAAGGGTGATATGAACAGTTATTTAAAAAATAGTTTATTATTTAACACGATCTCAAAATTAAGTTGGTTGCACTACTGCAAACTGGGGCATTGGCCTAGATAATGAACTAGCTGTTCATCTCATCCTGTGTTTTCCTAAGTACATCATCATTTGCAACTACATCTAACACACACTCTTTCTTCATCACAGTGCCTTCTGCTGTTTTTTCTGCCACCTCCTCAGCTGATACTGTCACATCTCTACCAGCTGAACTTCCTATTATGAGAAATAATATTTTATCTTCTACTTTTTTTTTTTTTTTTTTTTTTTTTTTTTCTTTTTTTTTTTTTTTTTGCTACTGATATGTTCCAATAGGCTGTGACTTCTTTGGTATCAATATCTCCTATTAACACCTCTTCAAAAATGTAAACAGAAAGATCATGGAATCATAAAATCATTTATATTGGAGAAGACCTTTAAGACCATTGAGTCCAAAAATTAACCCAGCGCTGCCAAGTCCACCACTACAGCACAACTACACCACCTTCTAAATGCCTACAGGAATGGTAGCTCCACCACTTCCCTGTGTACCTTGTTCCAATACTTGAAGACGCTTTCAGTGAGGAAGTTTTTTCCTAATATCCAATCTAAACCTACCTTGGTGCAACTTGAGGGCATTTCCTCTTGTCCTGTCACTTATTGCCTGGGAAATGAGACCACCCCCCACCTGGCCACAACCTCCTTTCAGGTATTTGTAGAGAGCAACAAGGTCTCCCCCGAGCCTCCTTTTCTCCAGGCAAAACAACTCCAGCTCCCTCAGCCACTTCTCATCAGACTGGTGCTCCAGACCCCTCACCAGCTCCGTTGCCCTTCTCTGGACACGCTTCAGCACCTCAATGTCTGCCTTATAGTGAGGGGCCCAGAACTGGACACAAGATTTGGGATTTGCCCTCACCAGTGCTGAGTAGAGTGGAACGATCCCTTCCCTGGTCCTGCTGGACATGCCGTTTCTCATACAAGGCAGGACAGTTTTGGAATCCTTGGCAATAAATCTTTGCCCACTACACCACTAATGCTGGCTGAAATTTTGCAATGGTACTAATTCTTATTAATAACATATTATAAAGACAAAAATATTTATAAACAGCCTCAATGCTATGAAATGTTTAGGTGCATTGAATCTTAGACCGAAGGCAGTATATTTTCTTAAGAAAAAGACACATCTGTTCCTTAATGTGATGATCTAAAAATTGAAAGGTTCTACATTCCACTTTCCTATGTGAATTACAATAAACTAAGAGTAATTCACCCTGCAGTACATCAGCAAAGCAATCAGATTTCCCATTTTGTGGCATATGATCACATACATGTATCTGAAACCACACAGAAAAGTCTGCATCTATCATCACACCCAGTGAAATTGCTTTTAATAATTAAAACTTGCCTTCTTGGTGCAAGGTATGCTGCCTGACAGTGAATTCAGCTTACATATGATATCAGGGAATCATAGGAATAAAATTTTTTTTGTTTTTATTATGGATCTTATTTCTATTTAAAAGCTTTTAGTTCAGTTGCACTCCCACCATTTTTTCTTTCTCACCTTTGTGCAAACTAAACTTCAGAACTGTCTTTGATACTTCATATAGTTACACAGTGAGTGGCTAATTGTAATGTAGGTCACAGATGATTTTTTCTTCTTTTTTTTTTTTTGACTTTAATCACTTTTCCAAAATTAATTACCAGAGATGATTATGAGCTAGTTTACTTAAAAAACCCCAAACAAACCAAAACGCACCAAACCTATGCAGGAAATGAATAGCCTTCTATTTAAACAGCAGGGTTGCAGATAAAGGAACTCCAAGTCAGCTGCCACATCTACTACAGTATAATGCTAATGCAAAGGAGTAAACAAAATAAAAAATACTGTATATACAAACTTAGTGCAACTAATGCTCATTCTGGAAGGAATGGTTTGCTTACAACAGTAAACCCTTTCTTCTGCTCTTTTATCTTGCATAGAGGTTTACAAACTCAATGTAATGAATTATATCCACAGCAGCAATGAATACTACAAGCTTTGCAAATAGCTCCTGACTTCAGAAGAGCTCAGCTATCCATCATTCTTAATGCTTACTGATGCACAGTGTACATTTCTGCTCCCTAGCCTCTGACTCTGATCTCATGCTTTCACCCACTCCTGTTTCATTCCCTGCACATTTCCTAAAGAGTAGCTATGTGTACTTCCAGTACTTGCCCACTCACTTTTGATCTGGTTGGTCTCTAGGAAGTTTTAATAGACCTGTTTGTGGAAGACCTATGTCTCTGGGTGGTACTGGCAGGATCAAAAAATCAAGTTATCTTTTTTACTGCTGGTTGCAGGCATTTGGGAATTTTAGATAAATTCTACTTCAGCCATAGATTTCTTCAGGAAAAGGCCTTCTACTATGTATTCAACTTCAGCTAAAAAATTAAACACTGAACTATGTTGCCCCAACTTGCCACTGTACTATAAGGTTGTCTTTATAGAAGCATACTTCGAATCCATAATGTTTTATACAATTTATAGTGTGATAGGCCTGCTAGATGTGCATAATTTAGCACAGTCTTTAAATATTGTAAACTCATCCTCCTGAAAGGACTTAATTTTCAAAAGGCAGAAGGCAGCCCTTGGTCCATTTGAGCCACCGTAAGAGAGCTGGTTATCGAGAACTTTAAGAAATTTCAGTGAGAGAAGAAAAAATAAGAAATTAAATAGCTCTTCAAGAAGCAGAATACCCTATAGATCATCTAAACCATCCAATAAATATGTTGCTAAACTAGTCTGTATTGGTTAAGTTCCTACACTCCACTTTTCTCCCTGCCCTCCGATAATTGCTTTTAGATATACCATGCTCCCAGAAATCAACAAAACCTTGTCCTGATTTTGATTCACAGTCCTTCTGAAAGTGTCAATAGACATAAGGAATATAGAGTCATTTCTTCATCAATAGGCTTTTTTAACTAATGTTATCATATGTGTTTAATGAACTTTTGGATATCATAACATTTTTCAGTTCAGAAAAAAGGCAGATTTGATTCCTGTTGCAGCCTATATGGTAAAGACAAATGGGTTTTTTTTGAAACTATATCCTTATATGAAGAGTTTGGGCTGGAAATAATTCAGTCAGGCATCATACTTTCTATTTTATTATTATCTAAGACTGACATAGTAGATAATGCTGCAATACTCAAGAAAGTACTCAATAGGAAAAATCAGGAAATGCTACTACTGTATAGAAATGAGACAAAATATAAAAGACTTGAAAATAAAATCCAATATCTTCTCAGTAAGAGAGCCGCCTTGCTTTTTTTCTATAAGATGGAACCTAAATGCATTCAACAAGCCAAACCACTTAGCATATAAAAACAGATCTGTTGACAAAGTATAAATTGGTTGATTATTTTCCATTAGCAAATGGTCACCAGATGTCTCCAATTACTTAAAAGGGAAAGAGTAGGTTGGCACACTGCTTATTCTGTATGTTAAGGAAAGAGGTGAATCAAGTTTCTGTTAACTGCATATGAAAATTCAAATAAGGGGTTTGCTGTTGATTTTTAAAAATCTGTTTATTCATTATAGTAGAAACTGTGTTTTCTCTTTGAAATTTACTGTGGGAGGAAGACCTGACCTCCATGACAAGTTTCCTGCTAAGGCTACGTGGGAAAGGTGTAGTGCAGGCTTTCCCTGGGATTTGAATCTGACAAAGCAGATCTGGCACTTGTGAGTGAGTGGTGGCTGAGATCCTGAAGAAGGAATGAGAAATTTCAGGAGTGAACCATGAAAGCTTCCTTGAGGTAGCAGTACTTAAGTAAGTATAAAAGACAGTGGTTTGTGTTTTGTAGTCTCTGTTCTAATACTGAATTGGTTTTGGTTGGTGTTCTGCTAGGCTGTGAACTGATCATTTTTTTTTTTTTTCTGTTTGAGTGGTTCTAGGCTGACAAAAAGAATCCATCTTTTTCAGTATGAAGTGTGTTTGAAGTTGAGGAAAAAATCTGAAGTCATCGGTGGTAAACTTCTATCTGCTGCTGTGCTACTAAGACAGAATGCAAGCAAGTTTCATGGCTTTGTGTTTTTAGTTGTATACTTGCATGAAGAGCTAAATTTGCTCTCGTTTGTGACTATAAAACAGTTGTGCAAATACTCAATCTTACTAATTGATTGCTTGTAGTCAGAAGTTCTGTCCAGTATATGCTATATTTTATCTTTTTTTTTTTAATGTTTAACTACACTGATGTCTAAACTTTATCTAAACAAATCCCCTACTGGCTGTATCTGCTGTGCTATCCATGTGTTTAGAAATACATGGTTTTAAACAGGAATCCAAGAATTAATCTCTACTATTTGACTCAGTGTCTCTGAACAAATGGCTTGGATCTAGATCTAGA
>VZTA01010183.1:0-42782 GCA_013398855.1 Mohoua ochrocephala
CCCAGAGGGCAAAATGCATCCTGGGAGGCATCAAACATAGCAAGACTAGCCAGGCAAAAGAGGGCATTGTCCCCCTGTACTCAGTATTGGTGCACATGTAAGTGGCCGGCTTTATTTAATAAACTGTGGATTTTTATTTTTAGCAGTCGGTACTATCGAAATGGATTAACAATTCTCTAAATGAAATCTATAGAGTTTAGCCAGTTGGACTGGTTTTAAAGCCTTTTTTTTTTTTTTTTTTTTTTTAATTATTCTGTGTAGTACACTCATTATGCCTAGCTTTTCCAACTACAAAACAAACCATCATGTGTTTCTGAAAGAATAGGAAAGATTAACTCATCCACTGGAGATTTTTCAAGTGTTTGTTTTCATAAAAGCAATTCTATTTCTCCTTTTCCCATGTTAGAAAAAAATCTCATCTAGAATCTCTAATCTTAGCAGTGAAGGTTTGCTTGTCCTTTCTGTTGCCTAAATGTTGTGCTGATCGTGGTTAATGTTTTACTTCTGTAAAAGTGGTTTTTGTCCATGCTGGAGAGTAATATCCACCATAAAGGTCATGACTTGTGAAGATACATGAAGTGAAGTGAGTGGCACAAAACAGTAGGTAGCAAAGCATTGTACAATTCGGTGAACAATGAGGTCAATTACTTCATATCTACTTGTAGTTCAGCACAGCTGGACGGAAAAAATCGCAATATCTGACTGGCATTCTGTAGTGGTTTAATGCAGAATAATAATAGAGTTTAAATTGCCAGTTTACCAAAAGTGTCATTCTGAGTGGGCAAGCACAGAAATGAGAAGCCAGCTGTCTGTCAGAAAAATATTACAAGAAAAATTGAAAAGTATTAGTAGAACAGAAAAGAAAATAGTAGACAGAACATTGCTTGTTAAACTAGGGGTCTGGCATCCTAGATATTCACACACATTTTGTCTTAAAACTAACTGGTCAGATTATTGCAGGAATTCTTTACTATTTAAACACTGTTAGTAGCTTTTTATAAAGCCAATTTACATCAGTAAAAGTTCCCAAATAATCAACATCTGAATTCAAAAGTTCATTTGCACTGGTAAAAGTTCTTTAAAATAAATGAGTACTGAGATTATATACATTACTTCAAGTACTGCATTCCAGTGGAAAATTTGAACAGTAAAGATTAACTCCTTAAATGCATAAGAAACATGAGGCAGTACTCTAGTAAGGAGAAAGAGAATTACAAAGTAATAGAGGACAGTCAAAGAGGAATTTAGCATATACGGACAAATATGCAGTGAAAAGATCATTTTATGTCCTTAAAATCATTAAAAGAGGATGAACTTGCCTGGGAAAGCCATATATATACTTTCACAAACTTTGTAATTTTAAAAAGTTGACAGGAACTTTTAAAGTGCAATGGTTTTGATATGATTTTCTCAAAGTTTATATCAAGTCCACTGATACAGACAGTTTAGTGTTTGCAGGCAAATTCAGAAAGAAAGTGAGTTTAGAAGTTGGACAATATTTTTATAAGAATATTTGTGGCATTACAAGAAATAGATTAACTAAGATGGGCTATCCTCATTGTATAAAGAAAGCGACTGTATTTTAAAGATGATTAGGTTTTCTTATGCAGTTTAGAATATTTGGTTCAGGTTTATTTTGTCCAGAAAATAGGTGATAAAATTTTTAATGTTTTTCATTGTATCATTTTTATTGTGCAGGTTAAACATGTTTTTAATGGTAGCTCAGAAACATAAATACAGTGATAGGAGTTGTAAAACAATTTTTCCTTTCAATATTTCCTGTTTCCCTGTGTCAGATAGTATAGGGCTGCAAAACTGTGAGGAAAATCTTGATTATGAAATTTGCTTTATCTATAGGATTTCTAATTTTCTTCAAGATGTCTTTTGCAACATCCTCTGTGGATTATCCTTCCATTGGAGTTTCCAGCAGTACCATATAATATGGGGGTTTTGCACTGCAAGTTTAAAACCTATGTTCCTTATTAAAAGTCATACAGCATAGTTCTTTTTCAGTTTTTCTGAGCCTATCAACTTCTATCTCTTTTGATGTTGCAGGTGAAGTCGCTGCATCGAAAGGAGTCTTGTCACCTGTATTTGTATCTAACTCTTCACATCACTGTCATCCAGCTGTTTCACTATGTCTGCTGTGAAGGAAAAGCAGGAATCCCAGAAGCAGGTGATGGGAAGGATAGAGATGGAAATTAAAATGGCAGCTGGTGGCAGAAAGCTTTTGTTGGTAATTGCTTATCTTGAATTTGAGTGGCAGCAGAGTCCACACAGCTTCAAAGCCTAGAGTTCTGGCTATTTTCAATAAGAAATCTGGCAGTCAGATTTTCAGTTTATGCCTAACTTAGAAGAAGACAGTTTTCCCTCAAAACAGTGAAATAGGAAGTTTTGTTACTCAGGGGAATATATCCTATGCATCACAGGGAATTCTTTCTTGCAAGCCTTGTCAAATAGAACCGGTATAATTTCACACGCTTGCCTTTTCTCAGCTAGGGGTTAGTAAAAACCTGGTAGATGCCAGTCGATATATTTCTCCTACTAGCACAGCTTTTACTTTCATACTTCTGAGCAATGAAATTTGTGTTGGCTGGTTGTTAGGTCAAGCGCCAATTATAAGTTGGTTTTCCTTGATGAAGAATCACAGAGTTTGTGCCAAAGATATTAAAATCTCCTTCTTTTAGACAGAGAGTAATCATGGTACCGGTAATGAAGGAATTGTTTCTCATGTGAATGTAGTAATTCACGCTTGGCTTTTTTGCAGCATGAAAACATTCTTTTACAACAGACATTACCCATTGCTAGAAGCTTGCTGCCAGATTAAATGAATAAATGGTCTAATCTAGTGTGGCAGCATTTCTAAATTGAGTAAAATAAAATTAACTTTAGTGCTGTTATCACTGTACTTGGCTGTTGTCTATATGACAATTCCTCGGGAAAATTATGATTGACTGCTCTCAAGGCAACGGTTCTAATACAAAGGGTAATGGACACAGGAAAATAAGACAAAAGTGAACAAAATTGTGTGGTCTTGTAGTTGCTGAGATGGCGATGTCAGCAAGTTCTGATCTTTTCATTCAGTCTTGCAACATACATACAGTTTTTGACAAGCTGCCAAGCTCTAAATTTGACCGTTTCCAGCTACACTGGCTGACTCAGATAACATTTTTTTTATTCTTTTTTACCTGGGTAATGCCCTTTTCTTCCTTGTCATGAGAAAAAGAAAACATCTCTTGCTAACCCAAATCTATAGATCAGGATAGACGCAATCATAATTAAATTCTTTTTAGTCATACCAGTAGGTCAGGGAGAAAGGTTACTGCTAGAAGTTTTCTCTATGCAGGGTATATTGACGTAAACATCACAAGATAAAACTTGAAAACTGCACTTTCTTCTGAGTTCTGAATCAGTTTTTAGCTCCTTACTTGTGGTAGGGATTATGAAGTACATAAAATTTCAATTCTAACAATTAGTTCAGGTTGTTGTTTTCCCAAATCACTTAACAATAATAATAAAAAGTATTAAAAAGTAAAATATAGCCTCAATTTTCTAAACTTCCTAGCCCACATAGGAGACTTTTTTTAAAGTGCAATTTTAATCCTTATTTTGTTCTTCAGTTTCTTCAAAATTGATAGATAGTTGTAGAGCACTGTTAGAGTCCACAGACTACTTTCCTGTATGAAATTCTAACAAGGGTTAAGAAAAGAGCAATTACTGAATTACTGGGCAATCACCTTTACTTACTCTTCAACAGTAGTAGTATCTAAGATCTCAAATACCAGAAAAATTTATGTAAAATAGTATATTAGCTACCTTCCTCTGAAAGTAGGTCAAGAAACTCACTATCAAATGAGCGGACAGACGTTTTTAGTAATCGGAGAAGAATGAGGCAAATTTCAAGGGTTGCAGTGGTCTATGCACTGAAAAGCATTAATGTTTAGAAGTACCTCGGTGGTTTCTCACTACAGCTGCAATTCTGAAGTTATTCAATCAATTGTAGCACTTTGAGAAAGCACAAAAATTCTCTTTTTTTTTTTTTTCAGTAGTCATGTCTTTTTCTAAAACCAAGATGAGAAATTTACTCTAGAGTTCATTTAAAAACTAATGAATGTAAGTTTTTTATATTGTTTTGTATAATTTTCATTATTTTGAGAAATTAAAGATAAGAATAACACACTACATTCTCAGATATAACCTGAGGGAAATATGTACTGCAGATTATCTTTAACAGACAGCAACAGACATCACACACAGCAGTGTGCCCCCATTAAATAACCTGCTAGATCTAAGGTATTTCATAATGACAGCTTAATGAAGAGTGACAGAGAAGCTCTTAAATACACTGTACCTGCATCTGCTGCCAGTGGTACATCATTCCATGGGTAGTCTCACTGAAACCAATTGTGGACAGAATTATTTTGCTAAATTTTGAAGAAATGATCTAAAACATACATGTTTGAACATAAGTATTTATCTTATATTGAATTTCAGTACAGGACTTTTAAACGTCCATGTAAAAGCGGATATAAGTTTTAGCTGAGCAAAGACTAGAGGATCTGTCCACCTAAATGTAAATTTTTGGTGACAACTTGAGAGAAAACTGAAATAGAATGGCATGAGAAGGGAAAAATTACAACTGTCTGTCTGTCCTGTAAGCAAGGAAGGAGCTCTAGCAAGCTGCTCTTAAATTACACAAACACTCAGGTTATAAAATGAAGGCATAGCTATTCCACATTACTTTTTCTTGTCCTTTTGTGAGGTAGAATGCCACTAAGTCAGATTGATGGACCCACTGGGAATCTTTCTAAAGCTTATTGCTCTCTTGCACGTATACTGCTGGTGTTTTCACAGATGTATGGGAAATTACAGCATAGCAGCAGTAGCAAGTTTATAGGTGAGATCAAGGGACTCTGAACTGTGAGGGAACACCTGGCCTTTGTGAAAAACTAGCAGCTGATGCTCACATTTGTTATCTGCAGCCTCTCCAAAAAGGAGTCTACTTAAGACTGTGGTCTACTTACGAGCATTAGTAAGTCTCCGTGGTCTACTTAAGAGTATTAGTATAGAAGGTATGTACAACTACTCTTCAGATTGTTCGATGACAAAGATTTTCAGTGTTTTGAAAGAATCTGAGAACACATTATATAGAGAGTTTCGTTTTGATTTTTTTTTCTGAAACACAATAGAACTGGAGAGAGATGACTACAGGAAGACCAAAGGATTTAATAAAAGGCCTAAATGATTCTTCTCAGTCTGAGATGCAAGTAATGACCTCCAACATGCTGATATCAATTTGTGAAAAATACTGTCCTCTGGGGTCCTGCAGATCCTTACAGATTTGGTGCCCCAGCCTGTGCCTTAATGGCTGACCTGAATGGAGGGCAAAACAAAACTTTATTATTTGGAAGAGGAGGGAAAAGGCAGTAAAGGCACCTTCCCTATCAGAGCGCAGAAAAGGTGGTGTTAGCTCCATTAATCTTTGTAATGACTGCCTGCTACCTGTCCCCATAAGCTTCCTCTGGGGCATTGTAAACTGCAGCAGGCACCTTGGCTGAACAAGAAATCCTTCTCCTTCCTAAGTGAAAAGCCAGGAACTGGACCTGAAGGTTTGCCTTATGATCCTCAAAAAAATGAACTTCCATTAACTTTTTTGTAGTCTGTGCTTTATCATGACTTTAATGGTTTAATGATTTAATGGTCCTTATAATCCTGTTTGCAGATAATGTGGCACTTGGCTTCACTGTAGTTTGTACTTGAATATAAAATTTTTCATGTTACAGCTTTCATACATGAGAATTTACGTCCATAAAATGTGTCTAGGCTATCTATAACTTTTTTCCTTCAACAGATTGCTTATGCATGATGAGAAATAATTTTTTTCACTTGGTTATTAATTTTTCCCCTCTACTTTCCATCACTTAAAAAAGCTTGGTTTTCTGTGAATACATGGAGCAATTTTCAAAGAAAATGAAAATTAAAATGAGATAGGTGTGTTTCATAGCTGCCTTTCCCTATAAAGTAAATATATACATCTCTTCTAAAAGATAACTGCTGTTCAGCATCCCTTACATGCAGCAATCATCTTCATTAAATTTGCAAATGATCTCCTAAACAGTGACTTATAAGATGTTAGTGCTGTAGTAAACACAGAAAATTGTGTAATAAATACATAAATATACCTAGATATGAATTAACTGCTTGAGTTAATACAAATAATTTTAAGTTAGGTTTTTAGAGAGAGAAGGTACGTGTTTGGAAAAAAAATGCATTTATCAGCCCAAATACACTTGACTTAGACATGTGCTAGTCTCAGCAGGAGTGGCACTTCCCATCTCAGTAGTCCTTGCACAAGAAGTATTGCAGCAAATTATATTTTTGATTGTGTGTGTGGAGGGTTTTGTTTTGTTTATTTGTATGTGGTTTTTTTTAAGAAATCAAAGAAACTGGCCTTTGTTGAAATCTAGGTGTCAGAAGACATTTATATATACATATACATGTTCTCCTGTGTGATAGGTGGCATATTTCTCTACATTCTCCTCACAATTTTTCTCTAAACTTTTCCATGTCAATAAGAGGTAATTTTTTTTCTATAATACAAGGATTGTTTATGGAGTGCCTGCCTGCAATAACCAGTTATCTCTGCAGAGCAGGTATTAAATTTTTTTCTTCTTGGACAAGAAAGAAGTGCAAGGTCTATCAAAATGACAAGTGCACACAAATTGTAGCAGGCCCTTCAGTTAATTCATCATACAGGTCTAATTGTAAACAGAAAAACCCCCAGTTTTAAGCTCTATAGTGAAAGTAGTATTCATTGGGGCAAATTTGGCCCCACATGGTGAAAGGTTTTCTTATCTCCTTGGAGAGTTCAGCTATACTGCATTGCAATGCCAGCATATAACTCCTATTAATACCATCATTGGGATATCTCATCGTTTTGGACTCACTATAAGTATCCTTGCCACTCCGTATTAAAAAAGCTCCACTTTTAAACAAGTCAGTGAAGGGATGACCTTCATTAAGCAAATACTCCACAGACAGGCTGGAACACAATCCTAAACCTCCTTATTCCTCAGTAGCTACTACCAGAGAAAGACTGAAACCTTTCAATCTCCTTTCCACCAATGAAAGTCCCACTTAGGCCTAGGCTGCTCATTTGATGAATCCATTCGGGGGTGATGGTGGGAGTTGGGGAACTTCTCTGTGGAGGGCTCTGCATAAATATCTTGCAGCAAGAAGGCATCCATATTCTAGGCAATAGCATCCACATCTGCCAAATATTTTTGAAAGAGAACATGATGCAAAAACATATCAAATTACTTGTACTATTTTACTTATACCTTGCAGCCACTCCCTTAATGAACATTTCATCTCCTGTAATTTAGCCAAAACCCCTAAATTATGCATCTTCACTCCATGTGCAGATGGTACTTTATACAATTAGGTCAAATGAAAGATTTTCTTGAATTGAGTAGCCAAGTTGTATGTATACATGTGCACTTCCACATAAGATTTTCCCTTTTACTCACATGTGTCTACAACAAGACTTGAGCAGAAATTCAATTTGAACATTCATTTTCTGCCATGAAGGACACATAAATCTTAAATTAACCCTGAGAATCTGAAGATACCAGATTTTTCATTTGTATGACAGTAATAATGCCAAATTTTCTTCTTAATTAAGATATCCTAATTTCACCTAAGAGAAGGAAAATTCAGCAAATTTTTTATGCTAATTGAGGATCCATCAATCTGACAAACAGCATGTTATTAATTTAAAGACAGCCAAAATAATCACACATCTCAGAGATTATAATATGCAGTTACTGACACTGGTGACAGAACACATTTCATTAGTAAGCCTTCTGTCACATGTTGGTGGCTATTCTGCCCTTAAAATAAAAAAAATCCCTTAATAATGGAATTAAACTTACATTGTCAGTCAGAACAGCCAATAAATCCACTCTCTCTCTAATCCTGACTCAAATTTAATTTTGTTGCCTGGCTAGGCAGGACACTTTAAAATAAGAAAAATAATAAATAATAAAAATTTCCTGAGGCCCAAATTTGCATCAGTTGTAAGGTCTACTATCTCCTTTTTTTCGTCCTTGTGTATTAAAAACTCCCTTTCTGGCTTATTCAAAAGAACAAATAGATTTAAAAATTTGAAGCATCAGCTTACCAAGTATTTTAAGAGTTAATTACCTCAAATATTCTGCTGGCCAAAAGCAGATTCTGCCTCCATAGTTCATTCATATCTCAGTATCTTGCATCTCTCTGGAATTCCGTATCTTGATGTTTAAAGTATGCGTGACATATGATTTATATTGGTTTTGCACCTGACATTTGTTTGTTTCTCTTCTCTGACAAGATGAGAAAACAATGTGTCTTGTCTTGTCTCAACGCATACCACTCAAATTCTAGCTTACGAAAGTGGAGGAACACGCTTCTTTTTGTCATCTACATGGCTCACTGACAGTCAGTTTAGATATTTCTGGACAAGAATATACCCACTATATTGTTCAGTATACACTGTGCTTTCTCTTTCACTCAGAGCCTTTAGAGAGTACGGGATGGACACCAAGTTCAGCAGTTATTTTTGCTCCTTCAGATTTCACAGAAATATCTTGCTTGTGGCAGTTCACATACAAGTTGAGACGATTCTGCCAGGTATTGCCGCTAGTGACTTCACGCTTCTTAGCGAGCTGGTGAGTAGCTTGACTACTGTTGAGGAGATCTTTTTCATCCATTTTGGCAGGAAACAGTGGAACACATTTCAGAACAGTCAATGAAATTTAGGTTAGGCTAACAGAGATTAAGAGTAAAATTCTCTTGAAGACTTCAGCAGCAGCTCAGAGAAGAGAACAGAATGAGTTTAGATGATAATACAGACAAACACAACTGTACACAGAGAATATGCAGCAATGCCAGAATTGGCCGCATCCACACAGGATCACAGGATTCAGCAAATGTTGTAATTTTACTACTGTAAAAATCAGTGATTCTGAGTGTTAAAAGTTGAAATTGCTGCCTGTGGTATTGTTTGTCTCACTAAAGGAGACAACATAGGACCCCATTAACTCACGTTATCTTTAGTTAGTCTATGGAGATCACTCAAGCAGAAATCATAGCTTTTGTGTAGAGGCCAGATTTCTAAACTCCAATCACTTTTTCACCTTGTTCATCTTATCGTGTCCTGGCAGGAGTAGGATATTATGAGGACTAAAAAAAGTAGCCTTGGAAATATTTGAGAGAACCACCCCTTTAAATATATATTTTACATTTTAATTATATATTTTATTACATATTTAATTACATATTTGCAAAATGTCCTAACTGTGCTAATTATTATGCTAAGATGTTCATTGCCGATAAATTTAATATATGCATACCATATTATTATTGTGATTTAAAATTGTATTATTAATTGACCTAAACCATCTCATTTCTCTTTCCGTCACTAACCTGTAGACTTGCAGAAAAATGGCCTCAGCATTCTCTGTCAGTGTTTCTAAAATACTATCAATTTCTGTCAAACTCCTAATGTTGATAATTTATCAACTTCCATTTCTGTGAAGCTGTACTTCAACAAAGGCCAAAACCAGCAACCATTCTTTCGGCCAAGATTCTATCATGCTGGTCTAAGCCAACTCTCACTTAAATTTTTCCTCAAACCCAAAAGTCAATAGCTGAAATAGATTGAATCTGCAGAAAGAGATCTGTCTGCAAGAATTGTGGGAAGGAGAACAAAGCTAGAGCCACGTTGCGCCAAATCAGAAGAGTAAAAGAGAGAATTTTCTGACTGCTTTTTGGCAGGAGAGGGAAGAACACCGGATGGGCTCAGTCTCGCCTCCTGTCTCAATATGTGTAGTCTCCAATGCAGTGATGTTCTAAATCAAATCTGTTTGGAAAAAATGCCAAGTGGACATAGGCTGTTAAAGTGAGTAATTGGCAATGTCATTGTGATTGATACGGTCTGTTGGTGAAACTTGCAATTCACATCTTTCCACTGGTTTTCAGTCATTTTCACAGCCATCTGGTTTAGGTTACATTTTTAAATATTCCAACTTAATCCAAGTAAGACAGTTTTCAGGTATACTGCTCCGAAGAAGAGAGAAAAAAATCTAAATGGTAGTTGAAATGCAGTCAATATTTCACATGTTTATACTTTGAGTGCAATTGAAGTTTCATATAAACTCAGAATGGTAATATTTAACTTTACCATATTATATCATGCAACACAGCTTTATATGACAGCTTAGTGTTATTTTGGAAAAAATCCCAAACCTTTCGAATTCAATACTTCAAATACTCTTGAAGCAATATACTGATGTATATAGCTTGAAAACTAATTTGAAGTTCTTCTTAGACGTTGTATAGCCACTAAATTATTATTTTATATACTAAGCATTTATTCATATAGATAAATAGAAGTTATATTCAGAAAATATCACAAAGGAAAATAATGTCTTTTGCCTAGCAAAATTTTAAAAATACTTTAGAGCCTAATTTAGAAGGCAGATCTATGCGTCCTGCACTTCCTCAAAGCAGTTTTGCTTATTTTACCGATTTCCTATGTAAAAAATAATTTTTGCTACTGAAGTTCTTTATAAAATAAAAAATTACCTGGATAGTCCAGTGACAATTTTATTAATATTGCTCTCTACTTTTAATTACAAGGTTAGGGTTATAAATATTTGCTTAACTCTAACAATTTGAGATAAAATATTACATTCCAAGCATATCTTTAAAAATAATCGAGAGGACTGTTTTTTTATGTTCAACTGGCTGATTAATCAGGATAATCTTAAGGAAAGTACAACACATTTTTGGTAAGAAACACGAAATAAGACGTTACTTTTACATCTAGAAATTTTCTACTGAAACCATGAAAGGTCTCCTCAATTTGGCCCATTTGGGAAGTACATTGTGATTTGAACACAAATAGTAGGGACCCGTATGTATCTCAGAGGAGATATCTGTTTCAGGTGTACTGTGATTATTGCATCCTTGGATAATAGAAGCCTAAGATGTCTGTTGCTATGGCTGTGCCTCATAGCTGACAGGGTTTGCTCTGAAAACAGGATGAAGCATAGGAACTGAAAGCGGAATTTTTTTTTTCTTTTAGAAAGAATAATAAATTTGATCCACAAATCAGATTTAGATCTTTTCACACGTGCACACACACAATCTTAATTTTCTTGTAGCACTGAAAAATGATCTGTTTTCTTATAGAACTGCTATACATTTTGTTCGTATCTATTACCAATGGAAAATTGATTCATGCACTTAAATATCTTTCAGGTAGATGCTTGTACCAAGCATGAGAGCTAATGAGAAAAAGTAAAATAATTATGGGAAGTACATTCAGGTTCGAGGCAAAATTGTGATTAAAGAACATTTTTTCACACCTCTGAGCATGGCTAGAGATATTTTCTCTCTTATTGAAAGTTACCATGGCAGAATACTAGTAATTATTCTGAAATATTGGAATAGATTTTTTTTAAAATTCTAAATTAAATTATTTAGAACAAGGGAAAGAAGAAAGTAAAAATGTTTATATGAGCACAAATAAATAATTTTGAATTGATAAGAAAAATGCTACAGAATAATGCAGAAATATTTTAGAAAGTTATCTGTAATTAAAAAGTTAAATGCAAAACAACAGTAGAAATTTTAGAGAAATAAATTTTAAAGGTTTCTCCAGAGATGTGTGTACTTGTGGAATTCTAGCAAAAACCCCTTGTTTTCTAAGCAAAGAGCCATCTGGTAGTCTGACTGGGTTTAGATTAAATCTAGGATTTTAAAATTTATAAGTGTTACTACTTGTATTCAGACCTGCCATTCTGCATAACTCATTTTACATCCGAGGAGGAAAGCGCCTTGTTTTCTGTTAACCTTAGTGGAACATCTGGTTTTTCCCCAACTGTTCAGTATTTGATGAAATACTTCCTAACATATGCTACCACCTGCCCCCACGAAGGCGAGAGTAACCCAGGTTTTGTTAATAGATCCCTTGGGGCTGACTAGAGTGAAATGACTCTGGATGATTGGTGTTTGCAAATACATATATATACATATATATGTAGGGTTTATTCTAGAACAAATTGTTTGCAATTGAAAGCAGGTATGTGGCCATTCTGGTTATTATTCTCTACAGAAATATAACAATATGAAAACATAAAAATATTACTTAAAAAAATGTATAAGGGGAAAGAAAGAACGAGAGAAAAGTCCAGCCATTACACACCCAAAAACTCACCTCTCTCTAGGGATACAAACCTGGCCTCAATAAAGCACACTGCCACCTCCACAAATGGGCAAATGTTTTGAGTCTCTCACAACATATTATCAGGCATTTATAGAAAACTAAAGAAATTCAGCAAAGTCCTTCTAAAGCAGTAAATGAACAATTTACTGTAAATTATATCAGCAATGAATTTTCACTGTGTTTTGGGGTGGTTTTGAGTTGGAGTAAATAATAGACAACGCTTTATTTGTATCGTTTATAAGCAATGCTTATACAACGCACTTCTTTGCAATTCACTGTGATTCCCTGAGCCAATGAAGTATCACACCCTTTAGGAAATCAGAGAAAGATGGTATCCTTACTATCTTCTTGCCCCATTTCAGGTCCTGTGTGCCAGAAACTTCCCACCTCAAGGTATGGAGTACAGGAGGGAGAGATGACATTTGTTTTCCCAAGTCACTGTTACACATGATTGAGCCCTGCTTTCCTGGAGATGACTGAACACCTGCCTGCCGATGAGAAGCAGTGAATGAAGTCCTTTTTTTTCACTTAACTTGTGTGTACAGCTTCTGTTTTACCTATTAAACTGTCTTTATCTCAACCCAAGAATTTTCAGTCTTTTACTCTTCCAGTTCAATCCCTCATCCCTCTGGGAGTAAATGAGCAAGTGATTGGGCCGTGCCTAGTTGCCATCTGGGGTTAAATCACAACAGAACTATGGAATACTCTTACAAAAATAGTACCTGAGTTACATGAAAAATCAGACTGTTCCAGACATAGCAGCAGGTGAATGAAAACATGACCAAAAGAGCAGAGCTGGACTAAGACCGTGAAAATAGTTTTGATTTGATATTCAAGGACTATTAAAGTTATTGTATTCAGGTCTAATGATCCATCAGTGTTTCAAGGGTCAGACAGATCTTCAAGGAGCATTTCAGGACACCTAAATTAGACCTGAATTTTTCTTTGGAAAATCCTCCTTTTTCTTTCTTCTTTTTCTGGCTGTAAAAAAAAAAAAATTAAAAAGCCCTCGAGAAATCATCTCCTCTGACTGAAGTTTTCCATTGCAGGTTTAACTAATTTCCATCTAATTTAATCTAAAGATAATAGTAGCAAGTTACATTGTCTAGTAGCACCTGTTTATTTATAGAATAAAACTACTGGTCCCAAAACTTTTAGGAGTATTTGATTGCAAATGGCAGTGTTTCTTTGGAGGTAATTAATTTTATTAAATGGTACATTGGTTTTGAAGTCAAAAGCTTGATCATGCATCATTTTCTTGCATTTGCTTTAAATAGGAGTGCAATTGAACCTGTTCAATCAGTATATCATGGTGTGGAAGTGACTTACACTTCAGAAGGGCTTGATTGCATGGCACACTTTTTGGTTAAAAACAGGTAAAGGATTTTTAAAATTGCATAGGTAATCTGAATGAATTAAGACTTAAAAAGCTTGGACAGCCATTTCTATAAGAAAATGATACAGGCTGCAGTTAAACTATGTTACTTTGAATACATTTTTAGCTTCCAGTCTGTGTTCAAAGTCAAAGCCATGATATGAAAATAAGTAGATATGCTAGTTACAGGATGATATGTAAGAATATGAGATAATTCAGAAGCATTTATTCACATATCTACCGAATGAATATGACAGCAAAGAACTCTAAGAGCAGTCCAGTCCAACCACTACTACAGTGGGATCCTTCATAAACGTATTAATTGACATGATAAAACTTGAAAAACTGTTAGTGGACAACACTGCTGGGAAGCAAATAAAAGCCTTCATGTTCTACAGGACAGAAATCTTCTGATTTGCAGCTTGAACATGTTCATGGTAAGTCTCTACTCACTCGTTCTTTTGCCAACGGTGCCCTTCAGCTTAAGTGTGCTTCGAGATAGCAGTCATATTTTCTCTCACTGTTTGCTTTTTTTAGGCAAAAAAAGTCTTTTTCATTTATTGCCCACTTACAAGACAGACTGTCATTCTCCTGCTGAGAGGCAGTGTACAATTAGCTCAAGGACAGTGCTGCTGAAGCTGCACAGCTTCTGAGCAGCACAGGTTGAATCCGCCTGGCTGGAAGTGTGTAAATATTTATGTCCATCATTGTAGGCTAACCTTTCCTAGGCTTTTCTGGATCTGGATTTGAAATAATCTTTAATGAAGATATACAGCCAGAATTGCAGACCATAGGTGTGAAACAAGGGATGTTGGATGAATCGAACATGTGGCAAAGTACTGAATTAAGTCTGCTGAAAGAGTGGTTCATCACAATATTTGCCTAGTTCAAATAGGCAGTTAAAACCCTTTCTTACTGAATAGAATTTTGAAATTTGCAAAGAATCAGCAAGAATCTTGGTTTCACGTTAAGAATTTATGTAATGGATGAAATTAAGTAAAAAGAAATATACTTCTGAAATAAATTTTACTATAATCTGAGGCTGCAATCTTATCCAAACTCTTCCTTCTGCTTTAAGGAATAACTGCAGGATTTTTAGTATATAACATAGTGCTACATATGTAAAAACATCAAAGCAAAAGTATTTAGAAACTAGAGACAATAGTTTCAGCTAGCCCTAGTATGTTTTCATTAAAAGGGCATATAGGCCTTTTATCTTGATTTCAAGATTTGGCTTAGAAAGGGCCCAAATATACTTTGAGTCTCCCCCTTCTCACACTTGACTTGTCAGCAATGCCAAGCTAGAAATAATCTATTATCTAAGTAGCCTCAGTTTTAGCAAATGTGTCTTAATGTTTTGTCCTAACCTGTTTTTGATGTAGTGAGTAATGTAAGAAACAATAAAGAAATGCTTGAAGGATCAGGATAATTAATAGTACTCTGACATTCAGATTTCATGTAAAATACACTTTCAGATGAAAAGAAATCATTTTCTTGACCTAGACTGATCGCATTTCTGGGAAGGTGGTCAAAGGCAAGATTGCCGCCTCGGAGAAATTGTCTGTGCTTCCATTANTTTTTGTTTTACTTTATATTGTTTTTTTTTTTTTTTTTTTTTTTTTTTGACATAGCTTATGCAAGAGTTAAGGAAATGTTGAATGGGCTGCCCCTAACAGAGAAAGATCTGTTTGGAAGTGCTAGTCCAGTGAGGAACCTCCTGGCCTACGTGTTCCACTGTCACAAAAATTGTATGAGAGACTGATTTATGCATTTCTGTGCTAGAGTTTTACAAACACTGCCATGGATACATATGAGGTCACTTGGGAAAATTTGAAAGGTAACAATATAACTTCCCCTGTATCCCTAAATCCCATATAGTTACTCAAAGCAGCTTTTTTTTTTTTTTTTTTTTTTTTTTTNTTTTTTTTGGTGATCGTGGGATAGTGATCTCTGAAGCCTTGAATTGTTCTACTTACACACTGTTAGGATTCCCTCGAAGCAACATTTCTAGAAATATCTGTCTTTTTTAAATCAGAGCCAGTGGTTTAATCTAAATGTGCATATTTAGAAGAAGGGTGGAGTAGAAAGAGGAACAGTAAGGAGTGGAAAATATGAGAGCGCAACATCCTTCTGCGTTAAATGCAACTCCATTTTCACTGCTCACTCACTCAGGAGTGATCTGTGACACACAGGGTTATTCCTGTACAAATTACCATTCAGTTAGCAGAGCTTTATGACAAGATGTTCTAATAGCAGTGCATTGTCATAATGTCACTGCAAAGCTTGGAGATGGATTTGGCAGATGTAATTTTGTTTTGGAGACATATGATAATAAGAACAACCTACGTGTTATGCAGTGTAAAAAAATCTCAGTAAACCAAAGTCTTCAGCTGACACAGTGGCACTGCCAGAAACACAGCATACATTTGTATACAGATAGTAAATGGGACAAAGCTTGCCAAGCTAAACCTCTGCATGAATTTGCCAAGCAAGCCAAAGACATTAGTTTCATCTTTTATATCACGCCTTAATGTCTAATACAATGTTAGAATTCAAAGTATCAGGTAAACCATTTAAAGTTGTGACTGAAATTGTAATCACTGACAAAAGAGTAAAGGGCTTCTACAAGTCTACAACAACAAACTATACAAAATGGCACTGGATCTACTGTTTATGACAGGACCGAGACTGGAGAGACAAAAGGTGATTTTGCAATTTCTTCAGATTGGAAGTAGGATACTCATCTAACAAACACCTTCCTTTTTGGCTGAAAGAAACTATTGTGTTATCAAAAGTACAGTGAGAACAAATAGAGGATTATTTCTAGGAAGTAGATATGAGGAATTCAGAGAGTTTTCAGTAAGAGCATGCTGTGAACCAAAAAGAAGGAAATAAAAGTAGTGTTTGGAGAATTCCTTTACATTAAATAGATTTATGAGGACAACTTAACCAGTTTTTCTGATTTGTCTGTGAATCTACACTGGAGTTACAAGTATAACTAATGAAATGCTGTTTTAAAATGCAGACAATCACTCTTTTTCAACCATAACACATATGCAGTGGCAAAACTTTAGAAATTACAACAAACCATTATGTCAAAATCAACATGACCATGGACAACTGACTTGTGTGATAAAGCTATAGTTATTGAATGGCCTACCTACATTTTAAGTGTGAATTGAGTGCGGTCAAAGACGGAGTTTCACGTTACTCCGTGTAATTTAATTAGTTTTTAATTTATTTTTTTTTTCCTTCTATTACAAAGAACTGACCTTTTGTTTGGTAGAGAGATCTTAGTGGACACTTTCAAACAGTGTATTTGTCTGTCTGAGACAGAGAGACATTTACCATTATATTCCTGCCTCATAAATATAATATTGTGTTGCAAACTGTTCATGTTAATTCACCTTGTAACAGTAATGACATCTGGATTTTTTGAAGGTGTAACTTGATTGCTTTCAAGGAGACACAGATAGATTTTAACATTGATTAACATTGTTCATTCTGCTTCATTCTTTGGGAAGTTAAAACAAGCTTAGTTGAACTATCTGGGAAATATGGAAAAAATATCAAGAGATTTTATAATGGTGTGGCAAAATGACACTTCTATCCATACAGTGAACCTTCTCGAATGATTTAACATTGCTTCCTTTATTCAAAGCAGAGCTAGGATATTTTGAGTAAAATTTCAAGGACTTTTAAAGAAGAGAACAAATATTTTTCCTCACCGTAAGATAATGCTAAATCCCAAAGACACAAATAACAGCGTGTACTGAAGAACACATCTACTGTGAAAAATTCTATGTAAAGTGCTGGAGGTTTTGCAAAGTTGGAAATACAATCTTGCATTGGCAATGCCTCAAAAAATTTTTAATCATAGTGAGGCTATCAGCCTCCGGTCTTCTGTGCTGTTTTTATTGTAGTGCTTTACACGTTCTAGGTTCACCGGTTTCTAACCAGAAAAGATTAAGTTTTTTAATATAAAATTTGCAGCTTTTAAACTTTTAAACATCAGCTGGCTCAGAAATCAATGAGCTAAAGGTTATTTAAAGTGTTAAAATTCATGGGCAGTATGCACAATGCAAAAATAGATGAAAAGCTAAGCTGTGAACACAATGCTTGTGTAATGAATCATACACACACAGAGAAAGAAAAGGTTTTGCTAAAAACTTTCTTCTTTTGTTAAAAATGTTCTTCTAGTTTTAACATGTTTTCTTAAGTGGTGTTTCAGAGCAGGAGATAGAGGGAATTTTTGTGTTGAGAGACAAATTAGCAGCTGATTTTACATCGTTAACTTATTCAAAGTCAGCTTCCTCTTTAGGTTAAAAGTCTTGGTCAAATTCTATTTTTAGCATACAAATGTGATTTTAGGTGTGTGCTTGTTTAGGACTTGGCCTGTCTGGCTCTAGACACATTAAGGGGAGTCATTTATGAGCTCTTTATGAATAAATGTTTTGACTTGTGTTCTTTCTATAATTAGAAGTTTTCTCTGTGTAGTTTGCATACTAAACAATTCCGGTTCATCTCTAGCAGTTCTCATAGTGCTTTGTCTTTTCGACTGGATTTGACTAATATGCCCAAAGACACCTAGAGAAACATCAGCCTTGGTGAATAAGAACAGACTTCCTATGACTGCATTCTTTTGAACTGTGCTTTTAGTTTGACTGAAGGATACTGTTGGGAGCCACACAGATTGAAAAATACTAAAGCAGTAGAATGCAGCAGAATCATGTTGTTTTCACAGCTGGGAACGTTCAAGTATATGCACTGGTGTCTATGTCATTTTTTTCCTATTCAGAACAAAATTGAATGGAAATACCCCACTAGACGGCCAGAAGTACTCAACGTTTGTGGCTATATCAAAGATGTCAGCGCTGGTCTGCATTCTTTGCGGCTGAAAGTCACAGAAAAGGAAAACATACCAGAAAAGTGTCTTTCTCTGACTCATTCAATATTCTCTCTACAGCATTATATTTCTTCTCAAGCGTTCTGCTTGACTGCTGATTTGAAGTGTTGAACAAGAAGCTTATAATGCTGCCAACTTTCCTCTTGTTGAGCCACCAGACAATACATTGCAGGTTTTCTCTTGTATGGGCTTTCAGTGTAAATGGGGATCTATTCTGAAAGGACTAATGTTCAGACAGTCAGACGGTGTGAGTCAGACTGTACAATGTGTTTGTGTGGTCTGCTGCACATAGGAAATTCACCTAAAAATGTGTTGTGCTCAGAATAGGAAGAAAGTTTGTGGAATCAGGGACAAAAAGCCAGAAATAAATATTTTATTAATTTAAACATCCTGCATCTGATAAAATTTATCTAATTTGGTCAACACAATGACACTGTATCTGTTTTTATTTTGTCCTATGGCCATCCTCCTTGCATAGTAGTCACAGTTCTTTCTTTTAGTTTTTATGACTGAGGAACCATTTTTTATCTCTTGAAATATTACAAACTGCCTAATTCAGCCTGGCTTTCAATAAGTCTTGCCTATTTAAGTTCCTATTTTTAAAAAAATCATTTTTTCATATGCTTTATTTCCAACAGGTTTGTAGTAGTAATCAAACTGTAACCTATCCACAAACCAGGAACACCTGTAAGCTTTTCTCAGTATATTGTGTTACATAGCGTATTTTTTAGTTTGGTCTCACTATGTGAAAAAGCTCACGGATTTAATGAATATGATGTACAACACATTTAATAACAACCAATGTTTCCATCGCTTCCCTGTGCTAGAGTGTTCTATTTATAAAGCATATAAAATAGAAAATGTCATCAAGGGGAAAAATGATATATTTCAGTAACAAAAAATGCACCACACCTAAGAGATTTGTATACTAAATGAGTACTGTCATTTGCTTAAATCTTTACCTTTAAAATAATTTTTTGGGTGCAAGCTAAGAGCTTAAGTTTAGGCATTCTAACAGCCTAAAGTATTCTCAATGCAAGTTGTGGGCTTTCTTAATCTTAGACTGCCCTCTGGAACAGGAGTGGAACTAGACTACATGATTTCCAAGACACTTCAAAAGATCAGTTTTTTAATTACCAAAGCGTACAAAACACCATCAACTGTTTATTTCTCTATCACTTTCCTAAACTTTATTCATAGACAGAATAATTTTGCATTAAAAGCAATAGTATCATAAACCTCTGAAGTAAACAAAACATTTTGAGTCTTGTAAAGACACATAAATTCAGGATTATGAATGGTATTCTGTCTTAGCTGTTCTCCTTTGATAATTTATCTCTAACCTATGACTTCTCTCTGTGACAATTCTTGATTGTATACACCTCTGTGAGACTCAAATTTTTGTAATTATTTAAATACTTTATTAGGAAAGTAAAATCTCTCTTAATCAAAAATACAAGTATGAATATCCAGCAGCCAAGGAAATAATTATTTTTCAAAATTATTTTCAAATATATTTATTTTTCAAGCATATTAAATTCAAGTATACCTTATATATTCTGTTATATACTATTATTGAATAAGTGACTTTCAAAATGTATTTTAGTATGAAAATGAAAATTATATACTTCCAAAATCAATAAATGACACTAGATGCATTTACATTTTTAAAAACTTGCTGCAAATATTGATATGTCTCTCAGAAACTAAATGTAGTTTAGTCAGATTTTGCAGTTAGAGAACAGTAAATTTTCAAACCTGTTTTTCTGGTCATAGTAATTAATCTGTTCTAACTGTCAAATCAAATAAAAAAATTAAAGTTTTGATGCCACATATGCTCCAACTGAAATAATTCCAACAAGGTAATGTTTCAGTACTGACATGCAGACAATAATGTTTAAACATATCTCATGTTTATAAGTGCCTTCTCCGTACATTGCTGATTATGTGGCAAAAAATATGACAGCCATTGGAGGACTGATGTTTCTAAAACAGAGACGTCCTTTACAGTATCATATTAAAATGAACTTCTAAAACTGTTTCTGGTGTTGTGTCATCACTGCGAGCTTTTAAGATCCAAAATGGGTCTGAAAAAAAGTAAAAATCAGGAAAAGATTCTTGACCTTTCCTGGTGGTAGTAACAGGCCCCTATTACCTGTTACCTGCATCACTAAAATGCACAAATGGGCAAGGCATACAGTGTTATTTCTGTCCAGGCAATACAGTAAAACAAATTGGGTCTTTTTATCAAATACTTTGTTAACAACTCAATTGAAATATTAAAGGGCTCTGTTTTTACATTTATGTGAATTCTGATAAAGTAAACCTGAATGTTTTTCTTATCCTTAAGTATTAAAAAATTCTGTTCTTCTGTTTCTCTGAAGGCTTCAAATGCATCTAAATCTGTCTTAATCATGGCAATTGTCCTGTGTACAAACCTACACTCATTCTTATTCCTGCAAAAATGACATTTGCATGTGTTTAAGGGAAGTACATATTAGCAACTATCACATTATTAATTTAGTACCCTACGTACTTCTTTCAAAAGGAATCTAACTTTTAACAAAAACAAACTAAGGAAAGCTGGGGGAAAGAAATATTTGAATTAGTATATTGTAGAGGTAAATTTTTAGGAGGTTTTATTTTATGCTTGTATAATGTTGCAGTCTACCTCCAGGAAGATACTATCTGATTTCATATTTCATCCTGTCATTCCACATGTAGGTCAGGACTTTTTTGCCATTTGGTAGAAAGACGGTGCTAATTAAAATGAAGATAAGCTTTGCCAAGATCGAATGTATTTTTCTTATCCAAACATGAGGAATTAGCAAAAAGACTCATTAAATAACACATGGAATCTAGCCTGGCTATTTCGAAGCTGCATTTCCTTACGTTTTTACAACTGCGGTAGAATAAAACAGAGGAGGAATGCTACCAAAAAACTGGATACTGGAATTATCTGGGGTTATATTATTATGTATGCAAGTCAGCATCATACTGGATATTGCAAAATGTCAGATAACAACAATTGCACTTCATAGAATCATAAAATGATTTGGATTGGAAGGGCACCTTGAATATTATCTAGTTCCAATGCCCCTGCTCTGGGCAGTGACATCTTCTACTAGACCAGGTTTCTCAGACCCCCATCCAATGTGGCCTTGAACACTTCCAGGAATGTGTCATCCACAATTTCCCTGGCTAATTGATTCCATTGCCTCCTCACCCTCAGAGTAAAAATTTTTTTCTGATATCTAATCTAAACCTACTCTCAATGTGAACACATTCCCCTTTTACTTGCCACCACATGCGCTTGTAAATAGTCTTGCCTCATCTTTCCTACAAGTTCCCTTCAAGTAATAGAAGGCTGAAGTTAGGTTACCTTAAAGCCTTCTCTTTTCCAGGCTGAAAAGTCTCAATTCTCTCAGCATTTCCTCACAGGAGAGATTTGCCATCCCTCTGATGAACAGCTTCCCTCCTCTAGGCTTGATCCAACAGATCAATGTCCTTCATGTGCTGGGGTCCCCAGAGCTGGATGCAGCACTGCAGATGGGGTCTCAGGAGCAGAGGGGCAGAATCCCCTCCCTTGCCCTGCTGGCCACGCTGCTTTGGATGCAGCCCAGGCCACGTTTGGCTCTCTGGGCTGTGAGTGCGCATGGCTGGGTCATGTCCAGCCTCTCATCCACCGGCACCCCCAAGTCCTTCTTGCAGGGCTGCTCTCCATCTGTTCATCCNCCCAGGTGCAGCACCAGCACGTGGTCTTGTTAAACCTCATGAAATTCCCACAGGTCCATTTCTCAAGCCTATCCAGGTCCCTCTGGATGGCATCCCATCATTCAGGTGTGTCAACAGCACCACTCAGCTTGGTGTCATCACAAACTTGCTGAGGGTGCACTCGATCCCCTTATCTATGTCATTAATGAAGATATTAAATAGCACTGGTCCCAGTATGGACCCCTGAGGGACACCACTTGTCACTGATGTCCATTGGGAATGTCAGCTGTTGACCACTACCCTGTGGAGGCAACCATTCAACCAATTCCTAATCTACCTAACAATCTATCCATTGAATCTGTCTCCAATTTGGAGAGAAGGATGTTGTGGGGGACCATGTCAGAAGCTTTACAGAAGTCCAGAAAAATGACACTGTAGCTCTTCCCTTATCCACTGATGTGGTTGCTCCATCACAGAAAACCACTAGGTTGGTCAGATAGGATTTTGTCTTGGTAAAGCCATACTGGCCGTCTCAAATTACGTCCCTGTCCTCCACGTGCCTTAACATAGTTTCTAGAAGGATCTGTTTCATACACTTCTTAATAAATTAGTTGTTGTGATAATGTCAGTGGGATTGCAAACACATGTTGAAGTGTTAAACTCAGTCAGGTGTTTATGATATCTTGGGTGTCTGGGGATAATTTATAAGTTGTAGCTGTTCAGTTCCTCATAAAGTAGATCATGTTAGGGACTGGGATGGAAGTACTGGTTTTGACTAGAAAATTTTCCGTGCAGTAGCTGTGACATGGATTTGTGCTGAAAACAGCAGTGGTATCACAGGGATGTTTTAGCTATTGCTGAGCAGTGCTGACACAATGTTGAAGCCCTTTGTGTGCCTTGCACTGCCCCATCAGCAAGGAGGCTGGGGGTGCACAAGGAGCTGGGAGGGGATGCAGTTAGGACAGCCGACCCCACTGACCAGAGGGATGTTCCAGACCATATGATGCTTTGTTCAGTGACAAAAAGTAGGGAAAGAGGAAGGAAGTGGGAGAATGTTTGAATTGTCTTCCCAAGTCCCCATAAGACATGATGCAGTCTTGTTTTCCTGAAGATGGCTGAACACTGGCCTGCTGTTGGGAAGTGGTGAGTGAACTCCTTATTTTGCTTCTTGTGCGTGGCCTTCCCGCTGTTTCAACTCACAAGTTTTCTCACTTTTATCATTCTCATTCTCTCCCCCAGTCTGAAGTGGGGCAGTGAGTGAGTGGCTGTGTGGAGCTTGGCTGCCTACTGGGGTTTAAATCACAAGAGTGGAGTATTGCATCTAGGAAAATTAAAAACGGTGTGTGAATGGGTTTGAGAGCACAGGGTTTCAGGGTTACTTGCTTTAATTTTAAAGGCCAGTTGGTTGACATGCTTGAGAGTACTGGATAGCTGTCAGGTGTTTTAAACCTTAATTGTTGAGATTAATTGATTACAATAATTGACATTCATTTCGGTGAACTTCTGTATCAATTTGAAATATTTCCCACAACCAGTTATGGAAAGGCTTCTATGAGATGTACAAGTACATATCTGATGACAACATCAGAAAATAGATACATCAGTACTAAAAATGGTTATGTATTTCATAAGCTGAAGTAAATGGAATATAGAGAATGCTGGAATCAGTTGGCTTCTCTGAATCATCAAATAGGTTTACAAATTACATACAGATTTTTGACTCCTTTGCATGTTTTATTCTCTAAGTTTACAGAAAGCTCTATTGTGTAAGATTAGAGTATAAGAAAGACAGAAGAATAATGCAATACACTATCTGAATTCCAAAATTATCACTGAGTGCCTTTATGGTTTTAATTAACGTGTAGGAGATCTGGGTTCATCTTATATTTATTCCATTACCTTCATATACTATATTCTGCTTTAATCACACCATAAAACAAATAAAAAAGGTTTTAGTGGGTTTTTGTTTCCTTTTTTTTTTGTCCTAGCTTTCTTTTAATCCACCATATATTTATATGTATATGTAAATACAGCAAATGCTGGAACACATATAAAATATCAGTATTTAAAAGTGTGTATAAAAAAATTGGTGTGTGTGGTGCCAACTTCTATATAACTATGCTTGTTCTCATGCTTTCAAAAGTTGGACACAATTGCAAATGGGTATATCCTAGATTTATTGGAGGTTCTTGCACAGCTGGAATCTGCCCATCTTCACTGGGCAGGTTACAGGGGCATGTATTCTTTTACATTGTAGAAACAGCAGCCACTTCATCAATACTGTGACTAACCTCACCCTGAATCTCTGCATAAAGGTGTAAGAAAGTACAGTATAGTGCAGCTTCCTTCCTATTCCTTAGTATGGATGAAAAAGCAGAAGACTCACCTGAGCTTGTGCATTTACACCACTGGAATAAAAATGGTAATTCTCAGTGGCTTTTTGTTCACTTCCATGTTTGTTAAATCATCTAATTCTTCCCAGCTCTCTCTAGACTGGCTATTGATTTAAGCGCTTTAATAACGAGATGGCAAACAAAGTAGATAATAATATGTTTTAAAGAAGACACTGTTTTGCATAAAGAAATTTCACTCTGTGGTCAGATAGATTTGTAAAATGATCCTTCAAGGGAAAAAGTCTGTATTTGGGCTGCAAAACCCAATGTTTTCAAGGCTTTCCCTTCTCCTTTAATAATCACACCAATTCTGTTCTACCCACTGTCTTACTTCCATAGATAATATACTGCAAATAATAATAGAAATATTATTCAGCTATTGTATCTTTAGGTTGTCCTGAGCTGATCAACTTTTGTTAGTGCATTAATATTTTCTCAGTGTTTGTGGATTGTCATTCTTCCTCTCATCCTTTAGAATAAAACTGGCCAGACATAAACCCCTGGAATTTTGATTTCTTCTCTCTTTCTTCTGCAGTAAACATTGCTGACAGGATTGATTTTTTTTTTTTTAAATGCATTTCAAATTATTTCACCAGCTATGAATTTTATTCTTGCACTATAGCTATTTTACGTTACTGACAGATAAATCTAACTTTTAGAAGTTAAAAAAGAAACATTGCACAATGTGGACAAATTTATTTTCTTAATTCTAATTCTTATTAATGTTAAAGAACTTAGTCGAGGCAATATTTAAAAAAAACCTTCTCACATGCTAATAATCACTGAACACATTCAAGATTTTTTCTGAAACCAGAACAGCATTTATTAAATGGGTTTATTTGCCTTGTAGTTTTTTATACAATAACTATATTGGGCTTTCCTAGTGTTAATATCTAACATATATATGTATATAAATATAAAATCTCTGTTAAAGAAAGTCTATGCAATCCTCTCTTTAAAACTAGGGACAGTATTAAGGATATGGGAAGATACTTACTTAAGGTCAATCATCCACTGTCTGCAGCAATTTTCCTTTTTTCTGCAGGCATGTTGAAAGAAGCTAGGTTTAAAATTAATGAATTAAAAGATGTTTTGCAGTTCAGACTTTGCAAGGTATAGACAAATGTTCATAACTGATGCAACAGTGCCTCTGCCTTATGCAGCCTTTGCTAAGCCCATTTAAGGAGCCATCTATTTGCAATATCTTTTTTTTCCCTTAAGAAATAATCCCTCCCAAACAGACAGAAACATGCAATATCACACCTTCATTTGACAAAATCTAGTAAAATGTCCTTGCAAGAATGATGTGAAGTCACAGTGCTTAGAATCTCAAACCTTTGACACGACGGGATTTGTTTTCTTACTGGTTATTTCCAGTTCCTTTCAATGTTGTGTCTAAGTACAGTAAAAAAAAATTACATTTCTAAAGTTCCTGTTTCAATTCATGTTTTATTGAAGAGTTTGAACATACTGTACTGGTAAAAAGGGATAAAATTTCATGTAAACTTCATCTCTAGGGGATGCCATTACTAAAGTGGCTCAGTTATTTTGGTGTGAAGTGAAAGGGAATTGACCTGGGGTTCTCAGCATCTTACAGTAGATTATCATAACTATGAAATAATACTTTTTGTATACAAGTGTCTCAGAAGAAGCAGAGATTCTTGGGTGTTTTTTAGAAGTGAGCATTTTAGATATGATTGCAGATAAATTTCAGTTTCTTCTTAGAAAATGAAAGAAAGTTACATACATTTTCATGACTGCAGAGTATCTCTTCCTGAATATTAAATAACTTGGTGCTTTCTCGGGTATGCACCCTTATTACTTTTTCATCCTTCAATATTTAAGCATTTTAAACAAGAAAGATGTTGCAAAGTATTTTAACATGTGAATAGCAATAACCAATTGGAATTGAATTGTAGGTTACAAATGTAAGCTGTATCTTATAGTAAGTCAAACTTTGTTGCGTTTTGTTCTATTAAAATCTGCCATCTTCTTTACATTAAGTGTTTTTGTTTCCTTCTTTATAGGAAGTTGTAGTTACTTCAGTGTCCTTTAAAATACATCTCTAATTCTGAGTTGTAGAAAAAGATAAACATTTTTTCTTAACATGGAAGTCAGAGTGTTGTCTGAGAGACAAACTATTGCATTTCTTGGTATTTTTACAGCAGCTCCTAAGTAATTTCTTGCCATAACTGCCAAGTGAGAAAAAAATCTTTTCCAGGTTCTGCTCTTAGGCTAAGTAATAAAATGAAAATAAAGAAAAAAAATCTGTTAAGAGTTAGTATGATATATATTCTGCTGCCAATTATTATCGCTGATCTGTTTTACAAAACTTTAGTGAGATCTCCTTTCATATTTAGCTATATAGTTGATTTGGAATCTGAAAAATTATGGAAATTTGACTTGATATGATTTTTTTGTAAACCCAGAAACACTATGGCAGTTCAACTTTGAGTAGATTTACTGGGGGATTTGGGCAATAACATCTAAAATGTAGATCCTCAGAATCCTTGTCTGGCACGAAAGAAGCTCAATTCCTTGGGCATGTAAATTTTTCTTAGCAAAATCCTATAGATATCTAATTTTCTGCTGCAGGGTATGAACAGATAGCTGAAATTCTGACAACACTAATCTGTTTGGAAGCTCTCTCCTGTCTAAACTGCAGTGGGAGTCATAAATTACAGGTTTCTGTACCTGTCTCTGTACAGAGCCTGTTCCTGAAGGCATGGGAAGCAGGAAATAAAATGGTAACTTTCAGTCTTTATTGTGTAGCAGCTGCCTGTAGCATTTTAATAAATATAAAATGAAAAAAATATGATAGAAGAGTTTTACGCAAGATATAGTATATATAGCATACTGCTGAGATACATAGAGTGATTTCACAATAATAATAGAAAACAAGACTTCATAAAATTTTCAGTTATCTCTGTGTTGTCCACCTATTCTCTTTTAAAACCCTTCTGGAAAAAGTTTTAATCCAATATTTCATATAGGAGAGCATAACTTAGGGCAACCATCCCCCTGAGCTCATATGTAGGGATGGAGATCAGAATAGCTTCTGCTATCATCCAGGAGGAAGAAGTCAGTGACCTGCTGAGCCACTTAGACACTCAGAAGTCTACGGGACTGGATGGGATTTATCCAAGACTACTGAGGGAACCAATGTAAGAGCTCACCAAGGTGCTCTCCATTGTTTACCGTCAGCCCTGATTAACTGGGGAGGTCTCAGATGACTGGAGGTTAGGCAACATGATGTCTACCCCTAAGAACAGCTGGAAGCAGTATCTGGAGAACTACAGGCCTGTCAGACTGACCTTGGCGCTTGGGAAGGTTATGAAACATCATCTTGAGTGCCATCACACAGCGCATACAGAACAACCAGGGGATGAGGCCCAGACCGCATGGGTTTAGGAAAGGCAGGTCCTGCCTGACCAGCCTGAACTTTTATGACCAGGTAACCCAGCCAGTGGATGAGGAAAAGTCTGTGGATGTTGCCTACCTGGACTTCAGCAAAGCCTTTGATGGAGTTTCTCATGCCATTCTCCTGGAGAAGCTGGCAGCCCATGGCTTGGACAGGCACAGTCTTAGCTGGGTTAAAAACTGTCTGGACAGCTAGGTCGAGAGAGCGGGGGTGAATGGAACTACATCTGGTTGGCAGATGGTCACTAGTGTTCCCAAAGGCTCAGTAACGGGCCCAGTCGTGTTTAATATCTTTATCGATGATCTGGACAGGGCGATCGAGTGCACCCTCACTAAGGTCGCAGATGATGACAGTAAGCTGGGTGGGAGTGCTGATCTGCTGGAGGGCAGGAACACTCTGCAGAGGCATTTTGACAGGCTGGATCAGTGGGCCAAGGACAATTGTAAGAGGTTCNGGATCAGTGGGCCGAGGACAATTGTAAGAGGTTCAATAAAGTCAGGTACTGGGTCCTGCATCTGGATTACAACTCCCTGCAGCACTACAGGCTGGGGGAAGAGTGGCTGGAAAGATGCTCAGTGGAAAAGGACCCGGGGGTGCTGGTTGTCAGCTGGCTGAACATGAGCCAGTGTGTGCCCAGGTGGCCAAGAAGGCCAATGGCATCCTGGCCTGTATCAGGAATAGTGTAGCCAGCAGGAGCAGGGCAGTGATTGTCTCTCTGCACTCGAGAGGCCACACCACGAGCCTGGTGTCCAGTTCTGAGTCCCTCACTGCAAGAAAGGCATTGAGGTGCTGGAGTGTGTCCAGAGAAGGGCAATGGAGATGATGGAGGAGCTAGAGAGTGTCATATGAGGAGTGACTGAGGGAGCTGGTGGAGAAAAGGAGGCTCAGGGATTCCTTTCAAATCCTTTTAAATCTGTGTCCTGGTTTTTAGTTCAGCCACATCTTGTTGCTCATGTATTCCTTCCTGTACCACTGCTCCTGTACCACTAGCTGTGGTGGGTGGTTGTCACGCTCTAAGGCCCAGGCTGCAAACCACAACCAAGATCACCAGCGTAGATGGGGATCTCTCTGGCCACTTTCTAGAGTTCTAGAAGCATTTGGACAATGCTCTCAGGCACGTGGTGTGATTCTTGGAGTTGCCCTGTGTAGGGCCAGAAGTTGGACTGAATGATCCTTATGAGTCCGTTCCAACTGCAGGTATTCTATGATAAATCTCAACCTCATTGTTCTCTATAACTACCTGAAAGGATGTTGTAGCCAGGTGGGAGCTGGCCTCTTCTCCCAGGCAACCAAGAACAAGACAAGAGGACACAGCCTCAAGATGTGACTGAGGAGGTTCAGGCTGGCCATCAGGAGGAATTTCTTCACGGAAAAGGTTGTTGAACATTGAAATGGACTGCCAGGGAGGTGGTGGAGTCACCATCCCTGGAGTTATTCAAGAAATGACTGGATAGGACACTTAGTGCTATGGTCTAGTTGACAAATTTGTGATCGGTCAAAGGTTGCACTCAATGTTCTTGGAGGTCTTTTCCAACGTGAATGATTCTGTTATTCTGTGACTCCAGATCTGTCTGCGATAAGGGCTCCAGTAAAGACTGGTATCAGAGTCTATTAGGTAAAAAAACCCTCAGAATAAAATGAACATCCAAAAAAAATTATCCTTTTCTTTCTAAATGTCCTCACTAGAGAGTTATATTTCAGTAAAATTCTCTCTGAAACAGTGGTATAGAAAGTCTGACTTTCTTTTCCCTCAAATTTTCTTAGGGAAGATTATTTTCTGTCCAACGCAACCTCCTTCCACATGTACGGTTAAACATGTTATGTACAGAATACTTTTTCCAGGAAAATACATGCATTTTAACAATGACATTAAAAATGCTCACATGGAATTTTTCATCACTGCTAATGTTTTTTTCTTATTTTTGTTTCTCTGACCGTGTGATTTCTGATTACATCCTGTAATTCTCTGTCCATTTCTGTGACAGACAATTCCTAAACTTTAATTCTCAGCTATGAATTAAAGAAGAACTACGTAACAAAGCTTGAACAGTATTTTCAATATAGAAGGATGCATAGAAAGTGGTGTGATTACACAGAGGAAAACAACAGATCAATAGTATCATACTGTAAGGTATTTTCTTTAACTTCTCAAGTAGTAACCTAATGAAATGTCTTAAGAAATGGATGGCACAAAGATCATATGAGTAATACAGAATGAGGAGTCAGTCTTATTCACCCTTGTCCTTTCTGAGATTTCTGAACTTCTATCGCATACCCTGTAATTCATCTCTTGTCTAAGCTAAAAAGTACTTGACCACTACCCTTTTTAAAAATACGGAGGTTGTTTGACCATCTTTATCACCGTTCTTTGAACCATTTATGTTTATCCGTGCTATTCTTTCTTTTTAGAATGAGAATAACTGCACGCAGTGTTCAAGGTGTAAGCAAGTCATGGATCTGTACTGTGGAATAATGATGGATTTTTTTGGCCTGTCATTCTTTTCTAATTAAAAAAACATACCAAATGCTAGAAATGAGTCTCTACCACTGAGCTGGTGGTTTCATGGAGCTGCCTGTCACCAAAATCACTCCTCCACCTCCCCCCTGCCAAGATTCTTTGTTTGGTTAATAAGTAATTTCAGCATCTCTTGTGAATATAAAATGTGACGCTGTGATTATTCCATACAAGTTACTTTATATTTGTCTACCTGAAATATCAGATGACATTTTATTGCTCAATCAGTCATTCTTACAAGTTGCTTCTAAAATTCTACAATGTCTAACTTTATCTTTTATGTGATATAGACTCATCAGCAGACTTAACTCATAATTTTGTTTTGCTGTTACATGTGGCTGTGAGGATTAGTGCAGATTCCAGGTCAGATCGCTGCAGAGTTCTTCTAGTGGCATTTGTCAGGTGACCGTAGGGAAACTCAAAATGTGTTCCTACTCACCTGTTTCCTGCCTTTAAGTAAAATATTTAGGTATGCAAGGATCTTCACACTTCTGATGTGCTATGCTCATATGCTGGGGCGGATTAGTTTTCTTTGGAAATCCGTGGAAATGATACAATTCAGTTTGCCATTAATCTTGTGTGATTAAGAATTTTACCTGCATGACAGACTTAGGTAAATAACCTAGAGCACAACTGTCTGTAAGTAAACAGTCAGAAATTGCATGGTTTCAAATGAATTATGATAAGAACCAGAAATGGATAGCACAGTGTGATGTTAGTTGGTGTGGAGACTTGTACTGCTTCACTTCTTTATTCTCTGTATTTGCTTGCAAAGTAGTGATATCGAAGGCTGCACAGGAAGCTCAGGAAGAAGAGGAAATAATGCATGCCAGGGAAGTACTTCAGGAACAGATTTTTTTTGGGATATGAAGATTCCGCAAGTACTTCCCCAAAGAGTTTGCAGCAATGACTCATCTGTCATAAATGTAGAAGTGCTGAATTTTTATTCAGCTATTATATCTTGAGTACTTCATCCTAGTGACAAACATTTTACAATTATATTATTTTGTCATTGCAAACAGGACTTGGAGAACAAAGTGATAGCATGTCTGGTTTCTGTTCTAGGCATACAGAATAACTGATGATATGCAGAAACATGACAGCAGTTGGTTTGTTTTGCTCTTTCTCACTTCAATAATGACTATTTGAAACACAACAGCGTTCAACCAACGTGTATCTCTTCAGTGCTGCTTCCTTTAGAAACATATTCTGTTAATACAGAAAACCGAATGTGGGAGGAGAGAGAGAGGACTCAAAATCACCTATAAAACTTAAATAATCACTTTTCTCTGAAATAAGACTGATTTCTTAACTGTTGCTTATTCCTTGGCTATCACAACACATATTTCAAGGAAGTTTAAAACAAAAAAACCCCAATACAAATGAGAAAAAACAACAAAAGTCTTCTCAGAAATAAGTTTTAAACTTTGTATTTGACTTTTTAATTGATGTTGGCTAAATCCTTATTACTGCACTGAAAGAATCAGTTCTGCTGATTAAAACATCAGCTCTGCTTGGATTCCTTTAACCTGTCCCTCGTGAGGCATGGCAGCAGCACACACAAAAACTGAGAGGTGTGTGCTTTGAATTAACGAGGGTTGCACAACTTGGAAGGACCTGCACCATTGCTTTTTGACTCCTGTATCTCAGGTAACTTAAATGGGTAAATTGAAGCAGAATACATAGGTGAACTGCTTTGTTGCTTTTGTCATCAAGTGTTGAGTCCTACAGAGGTCAACTATTTTTATAGTACATATCCTGGGGAGAATTTACACATACTAAAAAGTCAACGGATAGGATAAGTATTGGTTAAAATTAAGACTGTAGGAAAAATTAAGTAAGGAAAAAGGAAAATTATGTACTCCACTGAAGCATTAATTACTAAGGGAAAAATAAGCATTTATACTAACAAAATAGATGTTCACAGCATTCTTCCATTTCGAATGATAGATCACGTATAGCTACAATGCAGAATATTTTTAAACGCGCATAATTATCAGATACTTAGGAAATTTATTTAAATTTGAAGATTCTTGGATGTCTAGGACTCGAAGTTCTGTTAGTGAAATTTGTTTAGTGGCCTTGCCTACAAAACAAGTAAAGAGGAAATTATGTTTGGATTTCAGAGCTTGGTCCAGAAGAAATCCAAATCACATTTTAGTTACATCAGGATCTTTTCATGGAATGAATGTTCTAGCAAGAACTTTTATAGTCAGGGGTCTGTGACCAGGCTGAGCTTGGCAGGGTTTATTTGCATGAGTGTGACTCTATGCTGATTTAGTGATAATGCTTTGAAGAGTATCTGTGCTAGATCCTTTTCACTGTGACTCAAAGCTGTGCTTGCGCACTTTGTGCACAGACTCTCTCTTCATTTATCCTTGTGTTGCACAGCATTCTCCATTACCATAGAGTCCCTTAGAATCTAAACCACCTTTGAAGGCAGTGGGCAAAAGCTCAGAAATTGGTCTCCTGTTGTTTACTGGCTATTTATTCTCCCAATGAAAAGAAGATTATCACCTGTTTCAGACAAGATAGCTTTTTTCCACTGTACTACCAGCCTTTTTCAGAAACTTTTGTAGTGATTGAGAAGGAAACAACAGTTTCACAAAAGGACATCTTTTCTTATTTCATTTCCTGCTGCACATAGGCTATTTTTTCTTCCCAGACCATCAATTTGACTGTTGTACTGAAAAATGCAATTTTTTTTTGTTTTTCCCAGCTCTTTTGGACTTCTACTTGCATTGGGGGGAGGAGCGGGCAGGGGGGTTTGTTTGATTGGTTTGTTTTTTTGGTTTTTTTTTTAATTCAACTTAGAAAGAAATTGAATGGAATCCTGAAATTGAATATCAAGTAATAGGATGATGAAAATAAGATGATGAAAACAATTCCAAAAGATGATTGTCTCTAATTTTAAGGTCATCTTCATCCACTTTTTCCAGCAGGATAGCATACTTTTAGTATTTGTACCAGTTACAGGTATAAATGTCTTCTGTATTTTCTGAAAGATAAAAATAGCCTCTCAATTTTCTGAGGTTTTTTTTCTCTTATTTTCTTATCTTACCTTTCTCTCCAATTCCTCCCAAATCAGGAGCTCACATTAAATACTAAACTTTAGAGGGAAATCATTTCACATTAAGTCAAGTTTTAAAAAAACACCAAACCTGCATAATTAGCAATTTTTCTTTTATCTCTTCAGAATACATCTTCAGAGTAGAAAAATATTTGTCTTCTCATATTTTAAAATAATTCCATTAGTGAGGCAAAAATTAGAAAAAGTTAGAGTAGAGCTGTAGGGTGCGTCTGTGACGATGAGGTGGGCCATGTTTTGATTGCTTCATTTGCTGGCCCTGCCTGCATTGTCTGCTGAATAAAGTCCTTTTATTGCCCCACTGTTTGCCACATAGATATGAATTAAAGAAGACCTTGCAATGTTTTCAACTTGGAACTGTTGGAAACATAGCTGGAAGACAAGGGAATGTCTTTCTCTTCACTGGTATGTGAAGCAGGGAAAGGCAAGCATTTTTCTGTCCAAAGGCAGGCTCAGTTATGAGATCTCACAGTGAATTTGTCTTTTCCAAAGGATGTAGTGGTGAATCTGGCTTTTTTGGCTTTTCTAACTGACCAAAAGGGTCAGGCTGCATGGTTATGATAGACAGTATCATCACAAGGGTGTAAGTGATCAAGCAAGGAGATGTCAGGTCTACCTCACTGTCCTGAAAAGCAATTATCAAATGAAACCTTAAATTTCAGATAAGAATTTTTGCTGTTCATTTAACAGGTATTTTTAAAAAGCTAACAGACATTTGAGTAGGTTTTTTTCCCACCACTAATGGTCTATCCTATAATTCTCACCAGGTCAATCTATGATTAGAAGGGAATTTTTCAGACGCAAAAAAGGAGAGTTCCTTCAGGTTCCAAGGAACTTTAGGATATTGAAAATCTATAAAAATGGAGACTGCATAAGCTCTTTGGGCAGTCTGTAGAGACACTAAAGTTAAAATGCTTTATGGAGATGCAGAAAAATCTGTTGCAAAACCAAGAAAGATTTGGGTGAAATATGCCTTGAATAAAAAATCCTTCTGGCAAAGAAAATCTTATATTTTCATTTGAATCAATCTTAAGGCCTATATTTTCGCCTCTACAAAATAAGGTAATATCTTTATTTTTTTTATTTATGCAGAGAGGTTTTAAGAGTCTTGCTTATACTTTACATTTCTCTCTTTGAAATAATTTTAATTTCAACTCAATTTATCAATGTCCAAGAAAGTTTTGATTATGACTCACCATAGCATATGTTGTTTGGCAAGTAAAGTACCTGTAATGGAAATGGTCCACAATATTCAGTATCTCTTTAAGCTGTCGTTTACGTAGTGACTCTCCACCTTGAGTATTAAACCAGTGTACTTATGCTACTTGCTTGAGATATCAAACTGCAGTTACACTTCCTGCAGTTAATTCCTTGAAAAAAAAAGGATGAGATGATCTGCATCAGGCTAGTAACTGTGTGAAAAGCCAAGCATTGAAGCAAGTTTAAGGAAAAAAAAAACAATGTAAAAAAAGCTTCCTTCCCAGTTCTTAGTGTAATAAACGAAATTATCTTAATTCTAAGGAATTAAAATGGTCAAGTTAAATTTTTGAATGATTCAGCTGTCTCTTTATTATTGCTAAATATGAGTGCAAATCTAGTGGGACCCATGTAAGCAGTAGCAATTTTATTTTAAAATATTTTGACTTAAAATGTTATTCCTCATGCTGTTCATATAATAAGATCTGCAGAGATGCTTTTAACAAGTGTTTTCCAAAGCAAGTCACAAGAACACCAAGTAAGATCAGTCTTTGCAATCAGTTTAAATTCCATTTCTCTGTTTGTAGCTTTTCCTGAACAGGAAATGTCTCTTAAATCTATTTACACCTCTTTGGTTATGTCCACTTAGAAAAAAAAAGTCTCTAAAGTCTAAAATCTTCCTTTTTTTTTCTTGACACACTCAAGAATGCACTTATGAACCTTGTTGTATTTGATTATGTGGTTAAAATAATGTTTATGATCCATTAAAACAGTTTTAGAGGGACGTGGTGCAAACATTACTCAATGTTTCTTTGAAAAGTGGTTGCTGATTGTGCAGGATGCAGCCTCCTGCTTCTGTAGGATTAACCACAAACAACACTTTACTTGTGCTCATTGCTTAGAAGGTAGACTGGGAAAGATCAGCATCTTATCCATTAAGCCATCAAGGTTCTTCTTAAATAGCAGATGTGAATCACCAATGTGAAGTTCAGCAGTCTGTGGTGCAGTGCATATTGGTATTCAGCACTCTGAGTGTCAGTACACAATGACAGACTATCAAATACGTTGAATCATATCACTGAAAGCCAGGAGACAGAGCAATTTTCAGCTAAGTCCAATTTATGTTTATAAATGGAAAGCTCAGTTTGAGCCCTACTTAACTGAACAGACAATGCCTGCATGAGGTTAGATTTCTATATGAGCCTGTTTATCTCTAATTATATGCTAATCAATTTGATTTCTCATTTAAACTCCAACTGGGAGGCTTCCTTGTAATAACCAACTCACATTGAAGCAACAAAGCAGCTTTATATTTACCACATCAGCAGGGTTTAATTGCACATTTGGACAATGAAAATTAAGATGGATTCATTTTCATTGTCCTTGCAATGTAGCAGTATACAATGCACTTTTAGTTTGAGCTGACACATTTATGGTAGAGATATTAAACTATAACATTCAAATATTTGCTAACACATTGCCAAGCTATTTTGTTCATATTGTTTTCTAAATGATGCACACTGGCTGCATGCTGTTATATTTCCCACCACTTGAAAATACTGACATTAATTGTATAACTTTGGTATGGCATAGGTCAAAAGAATAAAATTAGGATTAGGTCTCTTTCTATAAAAAAGAGACGCAGTCCAAATTATATATGAGGAGCATAGACACATTTCCAAGTGCAAGTCCCCAAAGAAGCAATGAAAAGCAGGCTGTATCGCTAAACCTGTGTGCAAATATCAGGTAAAAATCAAATTCATTTGTGGGCACTGCAGAAAAAAGAGTTGGAGAGGTGGTAGTACCTCTTTTTCTGCTCCCACAGATACACAACCATGATGATTTAAAGCACACTTGAATCCTCGCAGTTAAAAGTTTTATTTCTTAATCGTGGCTTTTAATTATGAAAACCTTTAAGTAGTCTCTCCACACACGACTGTGAATGTACCCAAGGACTTTACTGATTTCAGTACGAGATTAAGCAGATATCCAAATATTTGTGTGACTTACTCTTTTAAAATGCACAAATGAATATCTTCATGAAATATGTATGATTTATCTGATTTACTTTTGAACCCTTTGACACATATTGAAAGTGTATTTGTATGAAACCTTTATCCCAGCAGAAAATATGGCAAAGTGTAATACTGAATAAATCAGATTGCTGAAAAGACAAAATTAAATCTTGTTTTGATTCTTATAGCTAGGTTCTTTAGTTGGATGTTAATTGTTAATTTTATAAGATGAAAAAAGGAATATTGCATTCATTGCTCTGAAATTTATTAAAACCTTGGAATTTTTGGATACATAAAAATGTATTGTCACTCCTAGTATAAACAATTCCATAGAGCATTTGTGGGATACTGCACAGTTCTTTATTGCATTCTTGAGATGCATTGACTGGCATGCCAAAGCCATTCTTGTACAATTGCTGTTCAGCATGGCAAGACAAAAATACTTTTATTTATAATAGTATTTCTACAAACTAGACATTTTGAAAACGCTCAAAACAGTTGGCCTGTGATCCAAGACAATCACACTGTGAGAAAAATAAAGATCTTGTAAGTAAATTTTGGCTGTGAGGAAGTGTTTTATATTGTTCTGAGTTGAATGTTGTTTTTAGTGTGACCCTGTTTGCACTCACATTGTGACTGAACCGGTAATATGTAGACATCAAAATTCACTGTTTTTCAGCTGGAATATGGTAAAAACCCACTTCATTCACCATTTTTGCAGAAGACCACATTAAATAATTTCATCTTCTCTCAAATGCTTGGCAACTTAAGCAATTTTAATTTATAAATAACTTATTCCTGTAATTTCTTAACAGGAGTCCATTAATTTTTCAGAGGATAATTTTTTGTGATATTCCAGGCTTTTTTTCTTGGAGTGGCCATTGCTACTGCTGCTGCTGCATGAATTGAAGCATGTGGAACTTCAATCTCTCCACTCATTTTCAAAATAGTGCATGCTAGAAAGTTGGCGTTATCAGATGACTGCCATAACCAATGCTTCTATCATGAAGAAGAAAAAGTTAACAGTAAGAATCGAATATGTGCAACTTCAAACAGGGTTGTGAGTGAACATAACAAAGCATCTTTTTTCAGTTGATGAGCTTGTGGAGGTCATATGTTGTGCCAACATGAAGAATTTCGGCTAGTAAAGGCAGTCTGAGGCTGTTTGAATTAACTTATAATTTAAACCTGGTGACCACATGTGATATGAAATACAAATATTTATGCAGACTTTTAAAAAGTGGACAAATAATGTTTGATGAAATTAAGAAATGGGGTTTTTTTTGCTTTCTCTTTCCCAAAACTTAAAAGTTTCAGCTGAAGTATAAAACAATTTCCACCACATTAGGAAAGATTTTGAGAGTTAATCACTCCGTCAAGTGAAAAAGATTCAGTAGCTGGGCAACAAAACATCCAGTTGTCTCTGCCTTTTACTGAATTACCAGCCACACTGAAGTAAATTGCAAGCTAAAGATCACATGTGTACTTAGGTTTTCCCTCCAAATCAAAATTGAACAGAAACATGGATAATTTTTAAACTGTTGACCCACCTTTCCGTTATAAACTGTTGAAGGGATGTCCAGGAAGTAGGAAATAACTGCATGTTTCAGAAAAGGCAAGTTTAACAGAAATTTGTTGGAAATCTTGAATGAAAAATGCAGAAAATTATAATAGTTCTATCCAAGTGGTGCATAAGACAAATCATATATAGAGTACAATGACTATGAAAGCGGCAGAAAAAACTTAGATCTACATTTTCTGTTGTTTGATGTTCCAAGAAAACAAATAGGCAATAAATTTTCTAAGGAGAAAATTTATTTCACTTTTGAAGGCTACTTTCTTTTTACAGTTTCATACCTACAGGTTGAAAGTTCAGATTTAATAGGAAGTCATGTACATATGTTTGAATATTAGTCTGCAATAATTAGAATTCAGTAATCTTAGCAAGTACAACTCTTCTTCAATCAGGATACATTTACTCTTGTCATTTGTCCACAGTTTAACTATACCTGTGTCTTTCTTGCTGCTTAGTTGTCTTAGCTATTGCCACTTCCTTCGCTCAAGTTTCCCTTATCCTTACTCGGCACAATTTACATTGACTTGTTATGTCAAATATATTTGACGGTCGCAGTTGGTATCTCTGTATGCTGGAAAAAAAATTACAGCATGTGCACGGATGCTTTAGCTACTTTACAAGGGAGTCTACCCATTTAGATTTGTATTAGCCCATATGGCTGCTGTCATTAAAATTTTCCCTTTTGTGGATGTGAGCAAGCTCTCGACGACTTCCAAACGAAAAACTATGCCACTGTGCTAAGGTGGCAGTGAATTGGTGTTGCTGCAGTACAGCACCATACAGAAATGACTAAGGACCCTTTTGGTTTGGCATTCAGCCACCTAAGACAAGGGACAGAGTTTTCACATGCTTTCAGAAGCAAAGTGAGGATAGAATCACTGTAAGGTTCGGTTGTTGAAAATTTCATCCCATTGTCTCCATTTTAGTACTTTTTAAGGCGTAGCACATTAATGACACTGCAAATTTTAATGAGCTGCCCAAACTGGCCAAGACAATAATTCTTTATTTCAACTGGACAGATTTTATCAAGTATCTGAATGTGGTCATGGTAATGTTTCACAGAACATGATGGTGATAATATTTAGCAAAACGTGAAGCAGTCAGGCTTCAACTCTGCAGTGTACTGAAAATGAAGAAATGAGTTTTTAGTAGTTCTTTTTAAATGGTCACTGTGGCTCTTATAAGGGACTCTAAAAAAAAGCCCTCTTGATTCTGTCTTGGGAAATATGTCTTCAAATCTCATCAGCTTCTGTTCCTTTGCTATCCACCGTTTCATTCCCAGCAGCTTCAATTCTGTTCTGTTTCGGTTGATGCAGTCATTTGGTGCTACTTCATCCTTGAACAAGTCTGCTGCATTTTATCTTCTCTGCTTGTCTGAACACATTCTTCTTCTCTATTAGTTCAGGCAGCAGTAGGAACTCACCCATCAGGACCTTCCCTTGTGGAGTCTGTTTTGCATTATATCCCCTGCTCAGCACAGGAATGGATTGTTTGACTCCTATCTTGGTAAGAAAACAGAGACCAAGTAAAATGTATGTGATAAAAAAATCAGTTGAGCAGAACCCTGGGGAAATAGTGTGGAAAACAGGTAGGAAGAATGGAAACACCAGTTGAGCAAGAGGAATGTATATGAAGACAGAAGGCTAAACAGAGCATCTATATTTATAGTTTGATAGCATTGGATGAGAAACTGTCATATGATTGCTTTGCAAAGGTATAATAGAGAGAAGAAAAGTGAATAGTAAGGTCTTCTTGGGTGAAATGTGTATACATGTGAATGCATTCAGCAAAGAAATGAAGATAAAATAATCCTATGGATGATAAATATATATGTGTGTGTGTGTGTGTGTAGTGAACTGTTTCACTATGTCACATAGAAAAAGAAGTGAACTGGATATTATAATGCTACTCTTTCATTTCTTTTATGTGCATTATTCAGCTGAACAAGGACCAAGAACCAATTAAAGTTCATGTCTAAAATGCATTTAGGACTAGCTAAAAGAGCTATGATTCCATTTTCTAAAAATAAAACTGTATTTCAGATGAACAAACATTTAATTCAGTTCTTCCTCTCTTTCTGAAAAGTGCTTGAGAACATAAAGGAAAAAAATAACTTGAAACAATTTTGCAGTGAAAAAAACGTGAGCAATAACAGACTAACAGAAAGGCAAAGACAAGGATGAAAGAGCAGGGTCTAAAGAAATTTAAAGAGTCAAAAGGAATGTGTATGAGAGGAGTTTTTCTTGCTATAATCAGCAAAGGACATTCATAAGTATTTTAGTGTCGTTAAGTAGTAACGTGAATACCACACAACAGGAATTCTACAGGTAAACTGTAAAATTGCAGGGGTCTAGTTTATACTTTTTATCACAACTAACAAAGTGTTCAGAACAACTGGCAAGATAATTTCCATTGTATTTCAGATTTGTCAAAATATATTTATGGTGTGAGCTTCCAAATAATCACAGAATGACTGAGGTTAGAAAGCACCCGAGCAGGAATGGATGCCACAAGCAAGGTCACCCAGAGCTGATTGTCCAGAACTGTGTCTAGATGGCTTTTGAATATCTCCATGGATGGAGATTCCACAACTGCTCTGGGCAACCTGTGCCAGAGGAAAAACTTCTTCCTGTTTTTCAGAGGGACTCTCCAGTGTTTCACTTCATGCCCACTGCATCTTCTCCTGACACTGGACACACTGAAAACAACCTGGCTGTGTCCTCTGTATACCCTCCCTTCAGGTATTTGTATGCATTGACGAGATTCCTGAGCCTTCTCTTCTCCATGCTGAACTGTACCAGCTCTTTCAGCCTCTTATGGAGAGATGCTCTAGTCTTTGAATCACATTCATGGTCTTTTGCTGATTCTCTCATTGTGTCTACATCTCTGTTGTACTGTGGAGACCAGAACTGGAATTGACACTCAAAATACGGCATAACCAGTTCTTTAGTCTTGAAACATGTTTCTCTCATTAATGAGAAGGATTTCATTCGTTGTTCAATATCGGGAATATCTTGTACCTTAGATGTTTAGTCTTTTACATCTAGAAGATGCTTCATCTCAGTATGAGACACAGAACTGAGTAGAGGAAGGTGATTCTTTAAGGGGCAAAAGAACTCTTAGAGAGGAAAATATAACTGCACCAATGATCTGTTTCGATGTTGGCTTCGATCTCCTTCACCAGACCTTTTTATACTCAGATTACTGACAATCAAAGATTTCTTTCCGATAAATTACAAAAAAAAAAACCACCCTCCCAAAAACGTTTTCCTGGAACCAGAGCAATTGGGTAAGTTTATGTTCACCTTCATCTTTGTTAACCTGACAAATTGCAGAGAAAATAGGGAAGTCAGAAAAGTCAGAAATCAGAATTTATTTTACATTTTAGCATACTTAAAGCTTTTTTCTACTTTTAATAAATATGAAAACACATTTTAGAAGACAGTCTGAACATAGTTAACAAGATGTTTTTGAAAGCAAAACCTTTTTATTTTCTAATGATAACAATTTCATGCTGTATGTCTAGAACATTGTCTTTCGGAGAAATCCCTAAGCACTCCCTGTAAAACAGTTCTATTTAGAACTCATTCTGTTTACTCAGACATGGCATTGGGATATAATGAGTTTGGTATTTGAGCAGTAGGAAGCAGCAATATGTTACATTTAGGAAAGAAGGGAGGAGGGACTTTTCCCCATGAAATTTCTAAGATCATGTAAGTGGACAGAATGTAATTAATTGCTAAACTGGAATTCAACCAAAGGAGTGGAACTAACTATTTCTTACTTGCCAAAACAAACTAAAAAGCCAAACAGAAACACCATGGTGTCTTTCATGACAACTAGTGAGGATTTGAAATGTAAATCATGTTCAATTGATTTAGTGGCCAGAATTTAAAATGCTAATCCTTGGTACTTGTTATTTTGAGTTTTCTTTTATTCTAAATATAATGGAAACCAGTTGCTTTCATGACTGGAACAGCCACAAATGCAATTGATCTTGGCTGCCTGAGAAAGCATCTTTGTCAACAGTCAGGGCTGCTATATTTCTGTCAAAAAAAAAAAAAAAANTGTAAAAAAAAAAAAAAAAAAAGATATGTTTGTATGTTGTGTAGAGAAATCACTCTATAGCCTAGAAATCTGGGCTCAATATTAAAAACAAAATATCTTTCAATAAACCCCCCCTATGCCAATCTTGGTTTTGTAATCAGCCATCAATCATTTGGTAAGTCTCTCCTTTCTGTTTTTACCAGTGAATTGCTCTGATATGTTCCCAGGTTGATTATTTCTTAAAAAAAAAAGAAACACAAACAA
>VZTA01010184.1:0-77393 GCA_013398855.1 Mohoua ochrocephala
AGGTCTTTTCCAAGTCTGTGATAAGACTGCGGTAGTTATGGCAGTTGCCTGAGACAGAGAATTCATGGACAAGAATCTATCCCATAGAGGACAGCCCAGGGACTTCCATATCAGCTGTCCTAAGGTTGTAGCTGCTCTAGCACCTTGCTTTGGGAATCAGAAACATCCCCATCAAAATGAAACAATAATGAAAATAAGTTTGGAAGAGTGGAAATATTGCATTTTTCTTTGGATCCTTACTCACAGAAGTAGCTTTGTTTTTTTTTTTAATGGGTTCCAGTTCTTTCAGCTCACAGCTATGCAGGTAGGCACACTTAAATTTAAAATGTCACCATATTTTGCATGGGCCCTACACTGTGACTGCTGTAGCAGTGGTAGGCTGTGGTGAAACAAGAGAACAACTGAAGACTGCGTGTGAATGCCTCCCCCAGGGCCTCTGTTTTGGGGCAGTTAGGGCAGCACATCTCTTGCCCTGCTTGCCAGGGGCACCTGAGCTGCTGCTCTCTGAACCAAGATGCCTCTAAGCAACCGCGTAAACCAGGCTGAAAGCTGAATTATTTCTTTTTGTTAGGCAGAAGGATCAAACAGGCAAGTTTGGGCTTTATGAGACCACACAGCCAATCTCACCTGCTCTCTGCTAGACAAAACACAGAGCCTGGAGGTGGGAAAAAGTGCTGGAGGAGGCCGGTGTGGGGAGGGACTGCTGGTATTCAGTCAGGAGGATTTACCTGTGTGGTATGATAAGCAAGGCAGCTGTGCTGGCTTTCTTCTTCATACATGGAAATGAATGATCAGCATAGTAGCTGTCTGGCATTTTCCTCTATTTCATATCCCGGTTTGGACTACACTTCTAATTAGCAGAAGACTGAAACAGCCTCGTGCTTGCTCTAAGTCTAATCATGGGAGCAGGTGCCTAGGATGGTTTGTGGATTTGTCTGATAAACTCCTACTTTCTATCTTCTTCCTCACTCTTGACACAGTTCCACAGTCTCCCCAAGCAGGCTTGAACTCCTCACCGTGTGAGGCAGAGAGGGAAGATGGAACACCAGAGGAATCCTGGCATGTGTGAGACTGAGTGCCCTCAGTCAGATCAGGTTAGCGTGAAATCTGCAAGCAAGGAGACATTGCAGTGCAGTTATATTTGGCTATGGAAAATTGCCACTCCTGTAATAAAGCTGTGGCATTTTTTGCCAAAGAGCAGGTCCTGGAGCTGAGCTCCTAATCTTTGTTGCTGTTGTTGCAAAATTATGTATAGTATTAGCATGAAGGAGATGATGAGAAGTTTAGACTTCTGTGTGGTGTGGAGGGTTAGTTTGGCTCCTGTGGAATTAAAGTGCTGGTGTCTTGCATGGCCTTTCTTAGACTGACACAGGTAACAGATACATCTGCACAGACCCCTCTTTGGGAGGCAGAAGCAGCAGAGTTCACCTTGCTCAGCATGGCAGAGATGGTGATTTGATGGCTCAGATCTGCATAGACCAAGGCCCTGGTCTATCGAGACATGAGTGAATGCATACTCACTTTTTCAAAAGCAGTTTATCTTGCCTAAGTTGAGGGTCAAATACACAAAATATTTGCTTGGATTTAGACCTAAATGACCTAATAGCACTAGGTTCTGGCTGAAAAAGTGTCCGATGTCAGGAACGACACCAGTTCTTGAACTTAACACTTGATCAAGCTCTACCCATTCCAGCAATCAGTATTTATAAGGCTCTGGAAGTGAATATTCAGTTCTGTTAAGTTTTAGCTCCTCACACTGCTCTGCTGCGGTTTTGTTCTCCCAGGGTGACTCAGCAGGCCTGATGTACTCCAGTGGCTGTTCTTGCAAAGAGCTGATTATAAAAGTGTCTTGATTCTTCCCCTGTTAGAGGCTTGTGGTTTATGAGGTTAGAAACCCTTCTGGCTTAGGCTTTCACTTTGTCATGATAAGCTGTTTTACATGAGTGAAATTAATTTCTCTTTGGTTAATTTCAACTAAATAGGCCCTTTTCCTGTACCTACAGCAGAAGAAACCATCTTTGGGATTTTGAAAGAAAGTCTTTCAAGTGAGAAAGTCAAAGACAAACAGTGGGCAGCTGTTAAACTTCCCCTTCACAGAAAAGCAGGGAAAGTTTATTGAAACCAGGAGACTTTTTTTTGTTGAACTTGGGAATTGAACTTCAAATTTATTTTTTCCATTACCACAACACCTTTGCACAGAAGGCAATGCCTGACACAGCCCTCCTGCAAAGAGTGAATGGATCGTGAGAGATTGGATTTCTCTGTGTGACTCCGTTAGCTCATGTATTCTCCAAAACCTGCCTAGTTTTTTTCAGAATCTAAGTGTTAGTCTTCATATTGGGTGTGTGTTCTTTGTGCTGACTGTAAAGGCAACTGCAGCAGAGAGTGGATTCAAAAATTATTAATGTTGGTGCTGAGGTATTGGTAATCTAATACTGGGGGAGAAATAGGTGCTGTAGGAGCACTTGGTGAGACTTTCAGGGACAAAATATGGGGCATAATGGGAGAGGACAGAATGGGAAATTACATGAAATGAAGGAAGACTTCCAGAACACCACAAAGTAGTTCAGCGACATGGCCGGAGCCCCAGAAACCCGGTCTATCCCTTTATCCATTAGACATTGGCACATTCATGGCCCATTCTTGGCACATTCATGTTTTGTTAAGGTTGCAGCCATCACATGTCACTGAACATAGCAGCAGTATGTGTGATGTGGTGTGGAGCGAGCCGTGTCGCAAGCGAACCTCGGACAGCGTCTCTTGTGCTCTCATGGTCTCTGTGATGACTGTGTTCAAGGCACCCTGTGCAGATCTTCAAACAGAAGTGATGGAGGTTGATTTCACTCGTCCCTCAGCCTCAGAGCGTTCTTGCCTTGGGAGTGACCCAGAGCTATTCCCTGCCCCTTGCGTTCTTGCCTAGATGGGGACATTCTCTGAGGGTTCCTTTTTCGCACTCGTGTTATGCTCACTCAGGCAGTGTGTGGCCCTGTTGACTGCAGAAGGCCTGGCTTCCTTTCTGTGTCTCCCTAGCATGCTCTAATGTTTGGTAGTGAAAGATACAAGCAAAAGAAAGCCAAATAATTAGCTATCCCAGCCTAATTCCCTGGGCAGAAGTTCACTTTTCAGTAACTGAAACTGGCTTAATCCTAATCCCCTGCAAATCCCCCTTCCTAAGAGTCTTTGTGAGGCTCCCTTATTGGCAAGAGCTTCCAAAAGGACCAGTGCTGCTTTTAGGCTGATTTTTTTAAAAGCCTGTAAATGTTGTACCCAATGTGATGTAATACAAGGACAGTGAATGTCTGAAGCCACAAACCCCTTACTGTATGAGTGGGGTTATTAATGTGCAAAACAAACTGGAAGAAGAGCTCTGGTGTCGCAGGCACAAGTCTTCTCCCCTCTGTTATTGCTATAGACCTCGTTTCTTGCTTCTCCTGCAAGCTGGCCATTTTCTGGGAGACAACTTTCTCTGAAACAACTCCCACTGCCCCTTCTGCTTTGTTGACTGACCGTGGTGGATATGAAGGGATGCTCTGGGATAACTTGTCATTGCTGCCTTATTTAGCCAATGGAGAAAATTTCCCATAACTGGTACATTTGGCACTTGTTTCTGATGGTCTGAGCGATGGGCTCTGCTTCTCTGTGCTGTCTGTGCAAGGAACCAGAGCCTGATTGCCCAGATCAGCTCTTTGTGCTCTTGATGACCCACTAGTTAGGGCAGTGAGTTAGCCTGTCTGAGTTATAATTTGTGGGATGCATGTCTCAGGCATGTATGGGATTTTAAAAAGGTGGAAATCTCAGCTGTGAATCCTCCTTCATCTTCACAGAGAGAGAGAGAGAGATTTGAGAGAAAATTAGATGTGCCTGTCCTTTGCCTAGAGTGGACAGTGAGTTTGCTCATTGCTGATGAAGCCTACAGCTTTCTTTTTGCAAACCAATAGGTCAGATTTCCCTGTCTCCTCACATCCTTCTTTTACCTCCTAGTTCTCACTTCTGCTGTTCCAGTTTTCGTCCTGGGAAAGGACTGGATGAAAGACTCTGAGTTGTACAGGTGCTGCCCACACTTCCTCTACCTTCTCCTTCCTCTGCCACAGGGATCAGGTGGGGCACACCTGGACCAGGGGAAAAAGGTCAATTATTTCTCATGACCACTTGGTAAGCGAGCACCTTTCTTTGAATAGATGTGCTTATTAAAGGCAGTCCATGTGCTAATTACATTTTTTCCATTGTAACTAAGAACTCTAGGAAACTTGCTGGTCTCAGCAATAAAATGAAGAGAGGCTGGTTCTGGGAAATTTATGGTCTAATGCTGAAGGAAACTTCCCTTGTTATCTCTACAGATTTAAGGACCAGTCTCTTTCTGCTGTCTGCTTTACTTATTTCCTTCATAAACCTTTGGACTAATTAGCTTTGGTGACTTTTCTCCTGAAAACGGATTAAGAAAAAGAGTTAGGAGACAAATGAACATTGAATGTGCATTTTGACAGTTGCTGGTATTCTTTTTTCCCCCCTCCTTTTTCTTTTAAAATCCCAAACTGCTTCTATCTCCTTTTCACTGTGCACTTCTGATGAAGTGTCAGGGGTCTGATATAACTCTGAAGCTTCATCCAGGTCTTGCAGCAGAGTTGTTTGGTAAATGCTTCTCCTCCTCCATGAGCTCACCTCTCACCCCAGTTCAGCATATACAGCTCTGAGGAGCAGGGACACGGTGGCTTGTCCTAGATCTAAGCTAGGAGATCCTGAGCTAAGTCCTAGATCAGTCCTAGATCCAGATGCTTAGGAATACCAGGGTGGGATTTAAAACAGTCATGGCTCAGATTTGTGAAGCTGTTACTCAGACATGAAAAAGATGATGTTTCTTATCTTTAGATGAATTCACATCTGTCAAAGGTTTAAACAGCGCTGGGGGAAGTAACCTGCTCACTCCTGTGTTTAAAGACAATGTCTGTGTTAGGAATGTGTGTGTCCTGGGCACAGCCTGTGATCTGTAGAGGGACAAGAGGCCAACTTGAATCCCAGGCTGGCTGAAATGCCCTGCTGAAGTGCCCTTCTATCTCCACAGATGGCAGAGGGACCCTGGGGTGATGGTACTCCTACACACCTCAGTGGATTGGTGATGTAAGATAGGTGACCCTGAGCACTTTGCTATGGCCTGACCAGGACTGCAATGCTGGTTTTAGAGATGCTTTACAAATGCCTAAAAAATGCTTCTCCCTAACCTAAAGAGAGCATGAAGTCCTAGACTGCAACATGTCCAGTGCAGTGCCAAATGCATTCCCTCACCTTGCTTGCAGAGGAAAAGTCATTTTCAGGCTGGGATAGCCACTGACACCCTTTGTTGCTGAGCTGCCTCGTGGGGGACCAGGTGTGAGCATTAGGATGTTTCTAGAGCCTGAACTAATCCAAATAGCTCAGCTGAGAGAGAAGAGAGGGACACAAGTGACACTGGCTCAGTTATCCTTGAGGACTTTCCATTTTACTGGCTTTGCTGCTTTAGCTAAATCTGCCAGCCCTTACCCTTCTGCAAAGCGTGCATTGGTAGGAGTTGATAGTCCTAAGGTGAGGGAGTCCTGGCATTGGCTTTAATGAGGGAGCTGACTTGAGTGTACTGAGGCTTTGTGAGAGGACCTGTGCTCCTGAATCTAATTCTCTGTGCTTCACTGCTCCAGAGACTCACTTGTCTGGGACTGGGAGAGTTGCATATTGTTATGCCTGATTTTAGGAGATGTCTAGGAAATGACCTTCCCAGCCTCCGGGCTGAATAGGACTTACACCAGCCTCCCCTTGTGTCCATGGGTCATTTACATTTTATGTTAAGGGACAGCATAGCTCAGATCATGGTGCTTTTCAGAGAAAAGTGATAGTTCCACTATCAGCTGAGATTTAATACTTCCACAGCAGGCAAAGTCCGTTGTATCAATTTGTTGTTCTGGCCCATTCCCAGGCAACACGCCATTCCCTGGTACAAAAGCTCCTATTGTTGCCACTGGGCTGGTTCCTAACATGCCAAATGCTTCCTCCCTCACAGAAGTGCAATGTGCAGTATGAAATACAATTTTAAGGCTTGTAGATTATAACCAATTCTCAGCAGTCCAGCAGAGCAGACTATGATAATTATGGAAATCTTAGGAGATACCTGAAGACGAGCAGGAGATGGAGAAATTCGTCTACTATTACAAGCTTTAATTCTTCCAATTATCCAAAACACATTTTATAAAACGTTCTACCTTTTGGCAAGAGGAACTTTGATTAAAATTTGTGGGGGAAAGAGAAGGTAGAGGAACAGCTCCCTGACTCAGGAAATCATACCTGTCCTGTGGAGAGCTGCTGTACCATGTGGTTATGCCTGTACGAGAGAATTAAACACTTTCAAGGGACTGGAATTCAATCAGAGAATCATAAATGGATTTAGGGCGGAAGGGACCATTGGGGGTCTTGCAGTTCAAGTCCCTGTTTAACGCAAGATGGACCTCAAAGTTGTGTTAGGGTGGTGTGATCTTGCCCAATATACCCTGAAAATATCCCGAAGATGTGGCTTCCACAGGCTCTCTGGGCAACCTTTTCCAGGACTTACCCACTCTGGTGGTGAAAAATTTAGCTTGGTTGGGTTTTCCCTTGTTGCAACTTGTGACCTTTGCGTCTTGTCCTCTCTCTGTGCACTTCTGGGAAGGATATGGCTTTCTCTTCAATAACCGACCCCATCAGGAAGTGCAAGTCTGCAGTCAGGTCCTGCCCTTAATCTTTCCCAGACTAAACAAACATACTTTCATTACCCTTCTGTGTTATGTGCTCCAGCCCTCTAATCATCTTGGTGGTCCTCTTGGTGAACTCTCTTCACTTTTTCAGCATCTCTGTCTGCCTGGGATTTCCGTGAGTGCTGGGGAGATAGGAATCATCAGTCCCTTGGCTGCTGAAGTGAGGAGGATTTCAGCATATGCTTAGAGTGTCTCTAAGTGCTTTCCTGGAGCTGGAACAAAGCTGTAACCACAGAGGTTTTGAAGTTGCTCAGGGCCTTGTTCAGCTGAGTTTTGAGCAACACCAAGAACAGAGATTACACAATTTCATGGTAAAAGGATCTGGGACAGCTCACAAATCGTCCTTGGGAGTTGACTGTTTTTCCCTGTTTACTTTAAAGAGATACAAACATTGATAGTCCAGATTTTGATGTAAATTTAAATGCCCTATTATCAGGTCGATGCCTGCAAGATAACATCTTTACACAGTCTGTCTCAGTTTAGATCTGCTTCTGTAGGGGTGAGTGGCGAGTCAGGTGTGAACAGGGTAGAGCAGGTATGCTTTCCTCTGCTCATTGGTGTGGGAGTTTGGGTTTGAATGAGGATGTTGTAGGGGTATTTTGGCAGTAAATGTGTTCAGTGTTCCAGATAGGGAAGGCAGAAGTCGGTAAACTTTGTATCATTCACATGAGAAGTGGGTAAATTCTCATTTCCTATATTTAGTCTGGAGAACACTCATTTTCAGATGAGTGGATGTTTCACCTGGTGACTGAAACGATCTCGGACGTGATTTTGAGGAGTGTGATGTGGTGCTAAAATGTGGGATTTTTGTGTTTTTTAAAGCTCCAAGTCACATGAAAACATCAACCTGGGTTTGAGTCAATATTACCCTTCTCAGTGATGGGCATATTGGTTAAGAACTTCAAAAGCTTCCAGCTCATACAAGCCTTCCTTCTACCTTTGGAAGGATTGCCATGGATCAGCCATCTCCAGATTTTTTGGGAAGACTGTGCCCTTCAATCTTCCCTTGAGATTTTGATGGAGAACGAGGTGAAGGGTTGAAGTGACCACAAGAACCTGATGACAGCCGTGTGTCCTGTCTGCACATGAGTTATGCTGAGAGCTGCTCCAAATATTAATGATCCTGTCCCACTCCTTCTCATCTGAAAAACATCTTGACACCCAGGCTGGGTCAAGCCTGAATGAAGAATAATTCCATTTCACTCTTGTTAGGTCTAGTGTCTTGACAGAAAGAAACAGACTTTAAAATTCTTCCAACCAGCCCTTCTGCCTGGGTTGGACAGATTGTTGAAAGGCTCTTTGTATTACTGTTGGTTTTGTAAATCCCTGGATCACAGAGCTGTATATGAGGCTCTGAGTAGCAAATCAGTCTCTTTTAGCTGTTGTTCCCAGATGGGTTTGCTGAATTAAGTATCCCAGGAGCCTACCATTTTTTCCTTTTCCTGTGGGGAACAAGAGCTGCTGGGAGGAATTATTTCAGTCTTGTGAGACCTTAGAGTCACTAAGCTCTGAAAGCTGCTCTTTGGAATTGTTAATTTCTTTTTGGCAATTATTCCTTGCTGTCTTTCTCTTTCCAGTCCAGAGGAAGGTTTCCATCCCACCTAAATGCTCTGTTTTCCTTTGGAGAATAATTCTGCTTGACCCCTATGACTTTAAAAACAACATATAGAAGAGTTTTGGTGCTTTTTCCCACTGCTTGGCCAAGATATAACAGTTCTGTTGTTCCTCAATGCATGGAAAGTAATGACTACTCTGAAACTGTATCCAAGAAATTTCTCTCCTTGTTAAGGTGCATGTTGTGGAAACCCAAGATTTGTGCCCTTGGTTTATCCTCTGGGAGGGACAGTTCTGCTCCACAGAACCCGAGGCATTCTGCCAATTCCCCACTGTTGTTTTCATCCCCTGATCTTTCTCCTGGCTTACCCCCCTTCCACCTCAAGGGCGAGAGACAGTGGAAAGAAGATGGAGTTACAGCTTCCTAGACATTTGGCTGTTTTGTCTTTTGTACATCACTTTGTGGCTGACAGGACATTATTTTTTTTTCTTCAGAAAATATCTTGCATGCTAATCTCTGTGCATTAGCTGATCACAACATAAATGCTTGTCCATTAATCCAAGGCCTTCCTGTGTGTCTTTCATCTCCATGCTCTCTAGCGTTCTCCTGTTTCACTTTTCCCCCTCTTTTGTCTTTAACTCTGCTTAATACAATTCACCTCAGTACCACGACCCCAGGCTACGGAAACGGGGACAGATACTGTAATCAGATTGATAGACCCAGTTAATAAACCTGCCACCTGATTCTGAAACACTCTTCAAAGGCCAGTCTTCATGGGACTGCGACAAAGATGTCCCTTCCCACTATTTCTATATCTGCTGATAACAGAGGCCTGCTGACTTTTCTGCTGTACTAACATGCTAACTAATATGCTCCAGCTTATTTCCAGAGAATTCAACTATTGGTGGTGTTGTTGTTATTATTAATATTATTGCTGCTCTTTAGTTTCTGATAGTTTGGGTAGCTTGAGAGCAAAAGTCAGTGCAAAGTAGGGTTGGGATTTCTCTGTTCTAACTTCTTCTGAGTCTACCATGCAGATTTCTGTATCTGAGATCCTCATCCTGGGCTCCCTGTGTAGGCACTGCAGAGATGTATGCGCTTTAAATGTCGTGCAAGAACAGCTGCTCCAGCTTGAACCAAGGGACTGTCATAACCACTCTGGACAACCTGTTCTAGTGTCTCACCAGCCTCACAGCTCAAGAACTTCTTAAATCAAGAGCTGTGTGTGAGTTAATTGGTTCTCGATGGACTTTTCTTCCATTCATTGTTGTTGTGGTGTTGTTGGTCCGTACGAACCTTTGAGACCTGCAGAAGTGCAGTGGCCATAAGTGCCACAGTTCAGCTTTGCAGGCGGTAAGAAAATTCCCCCTTTTGTTTCACCAACCTTTTCTTTATTTTAATTGAAAGAAACAGCACTTTCAATCCCTTCATCTCCCTTCCTCACTTCCACTTTCTCTGCGGTCTGTCTCACCTCCCAGTTGCCTGTCTTCCAGGCAGGAGAGGGTTAGTTGCAATTTAACACCTTTCTCTTAAATGTCTCTGAGTTCTCTGCAGGATTTCTGAGTGGCGAGGAAGATGGGAGGAAGATCTAGTACTGCAGACACTCTTCTGGGTATGAGTGTTGAATGGTTATACAGTGACACCATGGTGGTTTCTGCATTGCCTTCTATTCCTTCCTAACAATTCCTAGGGTTTTTTCCCTGGTTATTAGTGAATATTGGTTTTTACATTTTCACAGAACTGTTACTACTCCAAGACTCCTATCGCGTTACTTTGCATTTACTTACATCGACTTTTATTTGGGATTTTTGACAAAACTTCAGTACTTGCAGTACACTTGGGAGTGCTTTCAGTTTGTGGCACTTCAGACCTGGGCTGGATGTGTGTTTTAGCATAAGACGTTACAGGAATGCCTGCCTGATTTTTCTCCTTTTTGCTGAGATACTGCTTGTAATGATCCAGGCATTTGTTGAGATTGGGAGACAGAACTTCAGAAGGAGTGGTCAAGCAGGCTACCAGGGAATGCTGTTGGTTATGCAACATCTGGACACTAAGTCATTATGTAAAACAAATTTTTCAGATTTCATTATCTAAAACTGTGTTCCTGTAGCACTCTCCATGTTTGCATCAGAGTAAATCTAATTAATAAACATAGATGTGAAGACTAAACAAATCCTGAAAGGTGATATTGTTACAGCACTTGCTCAGCAGTCGGGGTGCCAAGTGCCATTTCCATTGTCTGGAGCAGCAGTTTGCTTGAATGATAACGCTGTTTATAAAGGTCAGTGATGCTGCTTGTGCAGGAGATGTACCTGGGAGGGCCTTTTCTTGCTTCCCTAAACTCAGTTGCAGGACAGTTCAAGTATAACTAATAAGCATCTCTGTGTGAGCAGAGCTGAGATGATGCTGAAGTGCACCTGGGGTCATGACAAACAGAAATCCTACTTTGAATAAAGTTTTTTTTTTTCCAGCTGTTTTAAAGGAGACTGGGGCTTGTCAATGCATCCTGGGAAGGGATTATATCACAGAATGACTGAGGCTGGAAGATCATAGAATCATAAAATGATTTAGCTGGAAAAGACCTCTAAGATCATNATGCACCTGGGGTCACGACAAACAGAAATCCTACTTCGAATAAAGTTTTTTTTCCCAGCTGTTTTAAAGGAGTTGTTTATTCACATTGACAAGATCTCCCTGACCCTTCTCTTGTCCGGTCTAAGCAGTCCCAGCTTTCTCAGCCTCTCTTTATGTAACAGATGCTCCATNATCATCTTGTCCAGCCTATCTGCTTAGAGCAGGGTCCCCTACAGCAGGTTATTCAGGGCTCTGTGTAGTTGGATTTTGAATATCTGGAAGATTGGAGACTCCACAATGTCTCTGGGCAACCCACTCCAGAGTTTGATCACTCTCACTGTTACACACCCATGTTTAAGTGGAATTTCCTGCACTTGATTTTGTTCCCACTGCCTCTTGTTCATTCGCTGGATACCATGAAGAAGAGTCTGGCTCTGTGTTCTTTACTGCCTGTCCCATCAGTTATTTATATACATTGACAAGATCTCCCTGAACCTTCTCTCGTCCGGTCTAAGCAGTCCCAGCTTTCTCAGCCTCTCTTTATGTAACAGATGCTCCATCCTTTGAGCTTTGTGGCCCTTTGATGGACTCATACCGGTGTGTCCGTGTCTCTTTTGCATGGGGGAATCCAGAACTGGATACAACACTCCAGCTGGGTCTCACCGGTGTTGGGGGGTAGGCTTTCCTCTCCTGACCTGCTGATGCTCCTACCAAAGGCTGGCTTTGCTGTGAGGGCCCATTACTGGCTCATGGTCACCTTGGCATCTGCCAGGACACCCTGGTTCTTTTCTACCAAGCTGCTTTTCAGCCTGTAGCTCCCCAACACAGGGATACTCCTCCCTATGAGCAGACTTGGCATTTTCCTTTCGTTAAAATTAATGAGATTCCTGTTTGCTCATTTCTGCAGACTGTCAAGATTCCTGCTGAATGATGGAACAACCATCTGGTCTATCAACTGCTCCTTCCAGTTCTGTGTCATCTGCAAATATGCAGATGCCATGCACAGGTTCAGAGGTGTTCCTTAGTGTAATAGAACACATAACGTTAGCCTCAACAGCAGAAAACCTGGGGGCAGTTCCCTGTCCTGACCCAAACCAGGATAATGTAGGATGGGGATATTCTTCAATCTCAGGTGCCTGAAGAGAGAAAAAAAAATTAAAAACAAATCACCTTTTCTGGGGAGGGATGATGTGTCTGAATCCAGCATGGAGTTGGGATACAGCTGGGATGTGCACTCAGATGCAGCAACTCGGAAATGCTCCCAGGTCTTGAAGTTTAATCAAGCTGTTACAGCCTTTAGCTGTAACACTGTCCATATATGAGCACAATTCTCACTGACTTTTCCCGCAGCTGCCCCTGAAGCTGTTTGGGCCTGTGGTGTGTTTTGGTCTGGAATACAATAGGTACGAGGAAAACGTGCACTGTGGATGTAGCTGCTGTTACAGCTGTGAGGCAAAGAGCCCTTCAAAGTGTTACTCTGCTAAAGAAATCCCTTTCTCTAACCTATTAGTCAAAACAACTGCTCTGTGTCAAAGCAGCACAAATAGCTTTTAGCCAAAAAGCTTTTCTAGCTGCTGTTCCGCTGGGGCCTTCCCGCCCTGCCCGATTGCTGTCCCCATACAAGGGGTGAGTGCAGTACTCGGCTTCATAAATTCCACTGTCGGCTTTCTATTGTCCCTTTGTTCTTCGTTGCCAAGGAAGCCAAATATTATTTCTGTCCTTGAAAGAAGTTGCAAATATGGGGAATGGCTTCAGTGAGAGGTGGGGAGAAATACCTTTTGTGTTCTCTCTTCTTGCCTTTATAGAGCTGATTTGGGTGATGTGGTAGAATGGGGCTGTTCTGTCTTTTCTCTGTTAGTCAGATGTCTTTATTATTATTATTAACTTATATTCCAGACTAAGCAGTTCCCTCTCTTTGTGTATCCTTTCATCCCCTTTGTCACGTCTTGAAGTGCTACTGAGTGGTCCTGAATAAAAAATCAGTCTCCATTTATATCTCTTTATCCCCAGGCTTTCTGTGACCCCTGCAACTTCACATTTGCAGGCCCTTTTTTTTTTTTTTCACGGTCTTCCCATGGATTTAGATGTGGGATCATCTTCAGCTGGTATTTGGAAAACTGAAGTGCAGGTGAAACTGATACCAGATGAAGTGTACTGGGAACTCCATCTGGTCCTTTGGCTTCCAGCCAGACGTGACCATTCTTGGTCACAGAATCAGAGAATGATTTGGCTTGAAAGGAACCTCAGAGATCATCTAGTTCCAACCCCCTGCCATGAGCACGGACACCTACCACTGGACCAGTTTGCTGAAAGCTTTTCACTTTAGCACCAGGAAGGTATAGCTTGTTTTGCAGGTAGAAAGGAAACTCCTGCATTAATACTTGATCTTCAGCCCAAGGTACAGAGACAGTCCTGCCTTTACTCCCAAGTGCTGATTTCCTGTCTTTTCCGGGAGGAACGTGTGATGAATTGAGGTGAGGTGACTTCAGGCTGGCTGGGCAGTGTTATAGCTTGGACTGGTGATGCTCAAGATGCTGTCTCTTGTTAGTATTGTTTATATCAAACAATAAAAGAGCAATTTACCTGTGAAATCATCATTCCTGCTTTCCTGACAACATTTATCATGGCTTAAAGTTGTCTAGTTTCTGGCGAATAATAAATTCCCTCTTGGCTAAAGTCAATGGCTTAAACAGCAGATGCTGATCTGGCAGTTTTGCCTGGTTGTGGCAGATGCAACTCACTGCATGTTCTGTTAAGGCAATACTTGAGGTTTGTAGCCAGATCATCAGAGATAAAGCACATCAGAAATTAGGAAAGACTTACTCAAACCTACTTTTTCATCTCCTTTTTTTTTTACCCCCCCCTCTTTTTACAGCCTGAGCTCCCATTTTTTCATGGATAATTTTTTTTTTCCTTTTTGCAAGCAGGTGCGATTTGGAGCTTGATCACATAGGGATGTGAAGACAGGTCACTTAAAAATGGATAGTCCTGCTCAAAATCTTTTTCTTTTCTCCTTTTTACTATTTTAAGGCTGCTCTCTGTTCCTCCAGTTTCAAGTGACCTAGTCTCCACAATCCTTCCAGCTGATTCTTGCTGTCAGGATAAGCTCCTGGGACCACACTTCTAACTAACAAATGAGAAAGAAATTGTTTTTTGTATGTCTACTCTAACCTGTGTCTCCTTTGGTTTTCCCTTTTTCATTTCCTTCTTTTTCCCTTACTCTGCTTTATCCTTTTGCTGTTTAGCCTTTTCTATCTTGTCTCAGTCTCTACTCATTTTCTCTCCTCTCTTGGGGTCCATAAAGCTGCCAAGGCCTGGCCAAAGCAAAGAGAAATATGCATTTCACAGGCGAAGGTCATGCAGAGGGCAGCATCGTAGTTCTTACTGCAGGTCCTGGGGAAGAGGATGCAAGTTTGTTTTGGAGCTGTTGCTTTCATTAAATTTGACAAACCTACCCTCAATAAGAATAAATAAATAAAATATGGAATGTAGAGCAAAAGGAAAAGAGAGATGTGAAAATCCCAGCGCTGGAAACAAGCTTTTGCCTAACTTCTGAATTGTCTTGGGAGACGAGTTTTGGGAGGATTAAGCACAAGGTCTCCAGTCTGAAGGGAAATCACAAATGTGGGTTCTCTGCAGAGTCTCAGCAGAGCTCATGCTGTATGTCTGTGAGCAGTAGCTGCCCTTCCCAAAACAGGCTGTGATTTGTCATTACTCCCCAAAATTTTCTGCTTCTTCACTGGAAAAATTGCCAGGTGGGAAAGCAATCCAGAGTGATTTGACCTCCTTGAGCATGGAGATTGCCTATTCCCACCTGTCATTGCACAGCACCAAATGAGGGAGGCCTTGAATTTCAGTTTGCAAGGCAAAAAAGGTTCTAATAAAAATGACCATTGTAGTGTTGAACTGCTTTTTAAAATCAATGGGGGAGACTACAACCTGATTGGAAGAATTTTCCTGTAGTGAAACTCCTCCCCGCCAAGTTGGTATTTGCACATGTAAGTCACACTGTATTATTTCATGCAAGGTAACAGGATTTCAGATTTGCTCTCTGGGATCACAAGAATTGTTCAACATTTTCACCTGCCAGTTGAAATCTACATTTTTCAGGGTTGTGTGGTCACTCTGAGAGCCCCAGAGCTGGCTCCTGGCACTGTGTGCAAAGCACTCACATCTGCTTGTGATGGCTTTAGCAGCAGCTCCCGTGGGGTTATGCACTTTTGCCTTCCCTCCTGCCACTTGCCCCAGTCTAAATAAATCTGCCATTTCCCTGTACTCACAGTCTTGTCAGAATAATTTCTTCTGAATGGGCAGAAACCTGTTTATTCAGTGTTGGTGTTTCTTAGCCCTTGTCAGATTGTCATGGCTGAGTTCCTGATTTGCTTAAAGGATTGGTCAGTGTGCATAAAGTCTTGTCTGTCACTTGTGTGGTCAAACAACCACTTTCTTTGTCCCAGTGTGATATGCTGTGCAAAAGCTTTCTTTTAATTTGGGTGGTAACAGGATACTTCCCTGTCACTCCCAGTAAAGCTGTGGGCAAAGGCCAGGCTGATTTTAGGCACGTCTTCTGCTGTAGCTGTGCTACAGCACGGTTATAGAATGGCTGATTTATAGTTCCATTGCTGCATGTTACTGGTACAAAAACAAACCTTTCCCTCTGTGTTTGCAATGGTGAAAGCCTGGGTTTTGATCAAATTGGACCCTTCCCAAACTTCCCAAGTTGCTGCTGTCTCTCACTGTCATGCTGTGTGGGGAAACATCATCTGCTTTCATGACAGATGCCAACTATTTCCTATTTCCAGAGAAGATTTGGGACCGAACTCTCTTTGGTATGGGGTGAACTGGTAAATCCCATGCTTTCAAAACACTAGAGATAAACAAAAAGGTGCATTCACTGGGCATGACTGTGCAGCAGGAGGCTGCTGTCAGGCACCGTGCTTACCAGCATTGACTTTTGATATAGCTAAGGAGGGCCCAAGAAGGGATTTGATGGAGACAGAGGTGCCAAATGACACAAATTTGGTTTCAGAAATTTTGGTGACTGGACCGGAAGGTGCAGAACAGTTATCAGTCTCTTGCCCTAAGACACAGTGATACTTCTAGGAAAGGCTGAGTGTGGGGACAGATCCTGTTTGAGCTCTTAAACCTGGCTGCAGGAAGACACCAGGCTTTGGGATTGTTTTTTCTTAGCTAGGCTCTTTCCATTTGCATTTTAATTTTGTAATAATGTTGATTTTCAAGATTTAATTTTCCTTAAGAATTTGTCACCTGAAGGGGTGGGATCAAAATGACTTTATTGTGAAAGTGCAAGTCCAAATGAACACCAGTGAGACTTGTATAGATGAGGAAAGGTGCATTGGTAGTTACGCATGTACTATGGAGAATTATATGGCTGTAATTATGGCAGACTAATTATATCACTGTAGTTTTGCTGTTAAAAATCTCTTGTATATAAACCACCTAGATAAAACTGTCCTTTGAATAAAATAAATCTGTTATAACTTAATTTAGAAGAGCTACATGGCCGCAGCGGTGTGAGTTCTTTATTGCTACTCAGAACGCAATGGCAAGGCCAGGGTGAGCAGTGCTGTGATTTATGTGTGGGATGACTGTGTTTTGGAAAGGACTTGGTTGAGAGCCAAGGAGAAAGAGCCAATTGAAGCTGTTCAGGAAGTGTCACCCGTGTAGTTCCCTCAGCTGTAAAGCGATGACCTTCACTGCAGCTGTATCTCTGGAATGAAATAGTGCCCGGCTTGTCACAGCGCGTGGAACTGACCTTTGGGGGCTGTTGGAAGTATACTCTAAATCTCTCTCAAAATCGCAGCTCTCATTCTCCGAGTACTGAACAAACCCCATCAGGCTTCCCAAGGCGACCTGGTTATGCTGTAAGATGTATTTTATAAATTTGATTGCGCTATGGGCAATATACTTTATGTATTTGACACATAATACATACCACTGCAAGTTATCCTTTTTTCAATTAAAGCTAGACATTAATATTTATAATGCTGTAACACCACCATATTACTTATATAATACATTAATATTTATAAAGTTATAACACTATCTTAACAAAGTGTTCTAAGAAATTTAGTACTGCAAAAAATGAACTCCTCAGTTATAGTGGGGTTCAGGGTCTCCTGCAACTCAAATTAGGTAAAATATTCTGCAAAGTTGCTTGGTTGTTTTTTTTAACATGCATGTATGTGTGCATATGTCGACATATAAATATATTTTTTATATATATACACACACAGATGTACACACACATGGAATTTTTGGTGGGAAGGGTTAGGAGTTGCCTAATCTGGCAGCCTGATAGAGGCAGAGCAGCAACAGCCCTGTGTCCCCAGGTGCAGGCAGCTGTGGTGCTGAGCAGCTCTTCCTGACAGTGTGTGTGGGTCAGGCCACTCCAATCACAGGCAGAAACACTTGGCTTCCACACAAACACAAACAGCACCAGTGGCCTCATCCTGTTCCTCTCTCCAGCTGAGCAGGATGAAAGCCTGCTAGTAGGAAATATGCACATACATTCAGTGTGGATCCTCTGGAAACTGGCCCCAGAGAGTCCATGTGGCACTTGGGTCTGTGATCCCCAGTCACCTCACACTGATGGGAGCATGCAGAGGGGCCTCTCCGTTGACTCCTGGTCTTCCCGTGGCTGTCCTGGACCTCCTGTAGACAACTCACAGCCTCTCTGATCTCTGCAGTATTTGTCTTGAACATGCCATCTCTTGTGCCAGTGGCTGGCAGGACACATCCCTGGACACACTGACCTGTGCCCCAACTCTGGTTGCTGTCACCTCCATACATCACATGCACACAAATCATTGGAAGAGGCTTAGATCTGAAATAAAGGAGGAGGAATAAGTAGCTGGAGAGAGGGTTGCAAGCTGGTGAAGTCCTGGTGCAGAGCCTTCCAAGCAAATTCTCTGTACTGTCAAATTTCTGCACTGCAACATCGTGGCTGCCTGCAACCGTACAGCTAATGAAACAAGAGTTTTTAAACAATTCCTGAAATGCAGAGGAAGTGGATGGTCATGATACTGGTACACAGTTCTAGGAGAAACACTGACAAACTGGAGGGAGTCCAGTGGAGGGCCAGGAGGATAGTTTGGGCCTTAAGCACATGGCATAGGAGGGATGGTGGAGAGGAGAAGGCTTAGTGGTATCCAGATACTTCCTTCTGCTTCCTGAAAATGGGTATATACAAACCAAAGCTCGGCTCCTCTCAGAGGTGCAAACTAACAAGGCAGGAGGCAAGAAACATGAGTTGTGACAGGGGAAATTCTGAGCACTTTTTTGAAAAAAAAAATTTGATAAAAAGTTTAATGACAAGGGTGGTGAAGCCCTGGCAAAGGTGCCTCAGAGGCTGAGGAATCCCTGTCCTTGGCAGCTCTTGCTCAGGGCCGAACATGGTGCTGAGCAGCCTGATTTCACTTTGATATTGACCCTACTCCGAGCATCAGTTTGGGCTGGGTGACCTGCAGGAGGCCCTTTCAGGATAAATATTCCATGATTCAAGCATTAAAAAAAAAAAAAGATAATTTTTTAAACTCTATACATTTGTCTTTTCGAAATGTGGAATATCAGAAAAAATAAATCTCCACAGCTGTAAAGGCTTTTAAAACTTGCTTTTTAAAAAAAGTGAGCTCTCAAGAAATGATGGACTTATGAGACATTCAAAGAAAAACATGTAAGACGATATTCAAACATCAAAAAAGATTTTTTGTATTGACTTTTCAGAGCAATTGTTTAAAGTCCTAGACCCAAAATACTTGCAGTTGGAGTTGCTTTTTAAATTCTCCAGAGTAATTCCAGCAATCTATGGAAAGGCTGTAGTGTTTTATTAAATTTTGTTGGAGTTTACAGTTAGGGAATTTAAGGGAATAATTAGCAATAATCCTCAATAGTATCTGTGTAATATTCAAGCCTGCAGAGTTGAAAATGACGGTGTTTTTATTCCTGTCACCCCTAGCCTTCACCAATCTAACTTGCAGTACTTTCTAATCCCTACACAAACCCGGGAGACCTATGAAATACTGATCAGCATTTACAAAACCTTACCTTGTTTAGCCTTGAAATGTTGTCACTCAGCTGCAGTTCTAAATTCACTCTTGTTTCAAACCCATTTTTCTGAGTTAACACTGGATGCTGTCTGGAGCTGTAACTGCAGTACAGAAGATCAGATAGTGGGCAGGGAACTGTTGACTTAAAACAGAAATATTTTCCTAAATATGCTTACAAGATGTCCAGGTTTGTTCAGGGCTGTACGGTATCTGAAAGGTGAAAGGGTTGGGGAGTAGCTGAGCTGAAAGCAAATCTCTCTGTAGAAGGATTGTAACAGCACGTTTTAATCTCCAGCATTAGTAACAAAGCAAAACAAACCCTACTTTTCTGTGCTGGGCTGCTCTGTGATTTGAGAGAGCTGCTTTTACTGCTACAACCACAGGATTATCAGTAATGCCTGGTATGAAATGCATTCATTGAGTTCCCTGCTCTGGCTTCAAGCCTTGCCTGGGGTCGTGTTTCAGCCCTGTTGGCCCATCCTCGTAGCGTGTCACTCGACTCCACTGGCTCAGCCCTGTTTCTGTGAGATGTGACGAGTGTCAGTGCTCTGCCCATAAAGAATGAGCTGAAATTCTCCAGTCCACAGCCTGCCTGCAAACCAGTGTGGTTTAGGGGCTGTCTGAACTCCAGAAAAGTGTCCGTTTAAGGTATCCCCTGGAAAAAAGTTCTGTTTCACATTCAGTGTCTCTAAAACATCTGCAAGGAAGCTGAGGAAACTAGAAGAAAGTGGCAGCAGATACTGAAAAAAACATTGTGGATTTGGAAAATAAGCGGATTAAAAAGAAAAGAATCTGTGTCAACCAGCAACAAGGGAATACTTAATTCACTAGCAGTTAATTGCAGTGACTTCACGTGTTTCAGATAATGGGAAATCGCTCATTTCTAAGTATAAAGTAGTTTTTTTCATGAAGTTGATTTTTCTCTATGATGTGTATGCACTCCTGTATTTGTAACCACAAGAGCTCAAAATGGGATATTTTAAGAAGACATTACAATAGCTTGGATATAGCTCAATGCAGATGTTTATGAATCTCTGGCTTTAATTATACGTAGTAGTTCATTAACCATTAGAATCCTTTGAATTTTCTTGTAATTTATTAAAAGTTTTGGATCACATCCAAACTGTAGAAAGAGTTAGTTCTATTGTGATTGTGACTGTCTCTATTCTTCCAGCACATTCCTACAGAGACGTTCCCTGGTGAAAGATGAAATTTGTGTTCTGCAAGCTGGTGCGTTGCTATGTGCCTTATCAAGAAAAACTAGAACTAGTTTTAGTGGAAGCAGGAGAAGAGAACTTGCTGGTTTTAGACAGCCATAGTTAAATGGGATGTATGTTTGAATGCTTGTGTGCTCTACTGTTATCATAGAACAGTTGCAGGCTCATAGACTTGTGGAATCATAATAGAACAGTTTGGGTTGAAAGTGACCTTAAAGATCATCTTGTTCCAACCCCCTGCCATGGGCAGGGACACCTTCCACTAGACCAGGTTGCTCCAAGCCCCATTCAACCTGTCCTTGAACACTTCCAGGGATGGGACATCCAAAGCTTCTCTGGGCAACCTGTCCCAGAGCCTCACCACCCTCACAGTAAAGAATTTCTTGCTAAGAGGAGACTCGACTAGTTTAAAGCCATTCTGCCTTGTCCTATCACATCATGGCTCTGTGAAATGCCCCTCTCTGGCCTTGTTGTAAAGCCCTTTTATGTACTGGAGACTGTACTATCCTACTTCTGGATGGGGTGAAAGCTCTTGTGCCTTCTGTGCTTTTGTGAACTGCTCCATCAGCTGCTTTGGTTTCAAAAAAGAAGAAAGAGAGAGTAATGAGAGTAATAAAGGAGGATGTTTAGATTTACAATTCCTGTAAAATGGTGATATTCTATGTGAATCTGTTATGTTTCTCTTTCCTCCATATGTGTTAAAATTTAGAACTGACTGTTGGATAAGAACTGATCTACAGTTTCCTGGAGAGGTAATGGTTCAAATGATTCTTGGGGGCTGACGTTGCTGGGAGGGATAAAGTTACTGTCAGCATTAAGCACTGTGTTTGGTGAGTAGTGTAGAATAATGGCTGATGACTGATAGGAGGCAAACCCTGCACTTTGGAAAAATAAATTGCAAGTGGTGTTTGAAGGGAACATTTCCTTCTTTTTTGAGGGAAAAATGATCTATCATTTTTGTGATGCATGTCTTTTGGTTGTTTATTCTGTCTCTAGAGTGTAAATCCCTGCTTTCGTGGTGACACTGGTCTTTTGAATCAAGGAGACATTTAACTCTGGAGTCCTGTACATTGACTTAATTTGGGAGTATGAAAGCCCACCATCAAAGATTCCATGTCCTCAACACAATCTTTAAAAAAAGAGAAGTGCTAAACATTTTGAGATTGTTTTTGTTATCCCAGGTTTTCAAAACATGAAGCATTTCGAAAAGGTTTGATGGACTTAATGCTTTAGATTTCTTTGTTGCTTTTAACATGTTTTCAAATGAAATACATGTTTTTTAAGAAAAGCTCAAATTACCACCTGCTCTAGCACTGTCTTACCTTGGTATACAAGTGCCATAAAGTCCTCAAACACCTGCCATTGACTTCATGTTTAAGTATTTCATTCAGCAAAGAGCATCCCAGTAGTTCCCTCCCTGGTACCACAGGTAATGGTACAAAAGGTCACCTGGAGACTCGTTACTAAAAATTCAACAAGGGTCCTGAAAATAATTCAGATTTTGGGTTACTGAACTGTGAATCAATGGGTAATGAAATGCCAACACTTTTGAAAGAAATACCAATGAAATAATACAAATTTGACACATTTAAAGAGGAAAAAAAAAGGCAATAATTCTCTACAGACACTTCCTTTTTCTCTTTGAAGAACATCATCTCCTCCCTGACCATGCCTGTGCCCAACCCAGTATCTTCTTTCTGACAGTGGTCAGCGCCCAATGTTTCAGACATTGTGCTTTGTTTATTATGAGTCAGTCACCATGAAAGCAATCAGTCCTTCCAATATCTTGAGCTTGAGCAAACCCAAGTTATTTTGAGATTGCTGATGGAAGATGAGAGGAAGGAGCTGTTTCAACAAGTGATCTGCACTAATTGCAGGGGCTGAAACCTTCCCTGATCCTGAATTGGCAATATGAAAGGCATGCCGTAGGATGGCTGTTCTGACAGGGTAACTGAATATTCAGAGGAGACAGTAGAGTCTTGACTGCACTTTGGTTGTATTTCTCTGGCTCCTTAATAGGTTGGCCTCGGGGAAAAGTCCTAATGCACTGGAGTAACAGCGTGGAAAGTGCGTTTCAATATTTTGTGTTGTATTCTGATTCTGTTTGTAGTTTGCTTGTCCTGATGCCCATCCTGCACAGATTAGAGGGAGAGAGCTGAACTAATTCCAGGACTAGGTGTGCAGTATCCCCCAGGACATGTATTCTACTGACCGGGAAAGGAGGTCCACTCCAATAGTTCATTTTATCCCAGAGTGCTTCCTTGAACAAGTGAGATAAAGGCACTAAATTAAATAGTGCTTTTCCCTGATCTGATGCAGCCCTGTCACTCATTCTGATAACTGGGGCTGTGTCTCAGCTTTTTTCTTATGAGCAAATGCTGCCCTGGGGACTTGGAAATTAATATGCTGATTTGAGTAAATATTTTTTTGGCACACACCTCGAGGCAGTGCAGCAACAGAACTGTTGAGTAAGAACCACAGGCTAAAATTTAGAGAAATCAGAGAATCCAGCCCCCACAGTGGCAGCTTGAATGCTGAAGCTAAATTACTGTGTATTGGTTTTCTCTAAGAACAGTAATTGTAGGTGTTTTAGACACCTTGAAATTTGTTGAGAGTGGTGGTCGTTCGCAGAACTCCTGAGCTAGGTTTTGGTGTTGGCATGGAAGAAGAGCTATTCCCAGTAAAAGCTCTGGGCATAGTAATATAATTTTGGAGATTAGGAAGAAGTTGCTGGATATAGCTTTAGGGATAGAGAAAGAAACACTGGGAGTGCTTAACTTGGAGTAAATATACCCTACAGATGTGTCTACAAGGAAAGCTAGAGTTGATATTGAAATGAGCAATCCATGTGAATTCTCTCCAACCACAAAAGTTGGGTTTCCCTGGATGCACAGTCCTGTCTGGGAAGGCAGGATGGTGAGCGTGAGGAAGCAGTGCACCTTGCAGGGATGGAGGGTAACAGCATGCCAAGCTGGCTCCTCAGTGCAGCAAAGATGTTGAAGATCTGGAGAAAGTGCATTTGGCTGCCAGGAAGGGAAGGGTGCTGGAACATGGGGGGAATAATGAGAAACTGAGGGAACTGGTCTGTTCATCTAGAAGTGAAAAATTAGGAAAGTGGGATCTAATTACTGGTTTAAAGTACCTAAAGGTATAGACAAAATGGAACCAGTCTTCTCTCTGAAATGTACCAATGAAACAACCAGAGGGAACCAAAAAAAGTCATAATATGGGAAATTCCAATAGCATGGAATTAAAAAAAAAAATTCACTGTGAAAGTTGTTAATCTTTGGCACTGGCTGCTCAGAGAGGTTGTGGAGGCGCCACCCTTGGGGAGTGGAGTTCAGAACTGGGCAAGGCCTTGGGAAACCTGGACTAAGTCAGCCCTGCTTTGAACAGAAGGCTGGACTAGATGACTTGCAGAGGTAGCAGCCTAAGTCATTCTGTGATTATGGGTCACCAAGAGAGTAGTCATTATTTTTAAAAAACAAGTTTTATGTTCCCTTTTAGGAATTCGTCCAGGGATTATTTGTTTCTTTTAATTGTTTTGTCTTTTTTCTCTATTCTGTCTCTTAAGAAAAGAGTCTACCAGCAGCCATCCCACCATGTCCTCTCGGTCTTCCTCCACAGAGGAAGAGGAAGATAGGGACAGGCATGGTGGGGTGGCTGCTTATGGTGGCAGTAGTGAGAAGGGGACTTTCAAACCCATTGCAGAGAGGAGATCTGTGGGGTTGAGTGGGACCATGGCTGACACTGATGTGGGACATGCTGTAGTGTTCCCTGTATGGATGCCTCCGTATCAGCAACAGGGAGGTTTCCTTGAGTGTGGCAAAGTCAGGATTGTTTGGGAGTTCCCATGGCAACCTGACTGCAGTCAGCCCTTCTGACTCAGTGTAATTTTAATGAGACTTTGTCCCCCTGCTTTATTCTTGTCAACAACTTCATTATAGTGGATAACATAATCCTCTAAGAATCAAGGAGAGATTTGGTTCTGCACAGTGTTTTCCTTCTAAAAAGTTTGTGACTTTGCAGAATTACAGAGAAAGCAAAGCTTTGAGGAAGTGTCAAAGGCCTAGAACAGAAGGTGCAGCCAGAAGAATTAAAATGGTGTAATGTGAAAGGAGATCAAAGATGTGCCTGGTGTGCCAGGATGGAATAGGACTTCATACAACCAATTGTAACCCCAACTTTCCCCTTAGTGACTCTGCATTTGGGCCCTTTTGCCCACGATCATTAGTTTATAGGAAAAGTGAGGTTGGCAGGGACTGCTGTTCTCTAGTCTAACCTACTGCTCTAGGATGTCAGACCGGGTGGCTCAGGGCTTTATCCAGTAATGTCTTGAAAACTTCCAACAATGTAGGCTGCACAGCTTCTCTGGGATAGCTGCTCCACTTCTTGACTGCTCTCTGAAGGAGTTGCTCATGTACCTGGTCTGAAACTCTTTTGTTCCTTATTGTGCCTGTTATTTCTCATTCTCCTACTGTGCACCACTGTGAAGAGCCTGGCTCCATCTCTTTGATAACCTCACAGTAGATACTGGCAGGATGCTATTATTTTCCCCCAAAGATGTCTCTTCTCCAGGCTGAAGAAGCCACTTCTTATGGGGAAAATGCTCCAGCTCCGAGCCTTCTTGGTGGCTTTCTGTACTCACTCCAGTTTATGGAAATCTGTCTTGTATCGAGGGGCCAAAAATTGCATGTGACATCTAGATGGGGTCTAAATGATGAGTCTGGCTCGGCTGCATTTCCTGTAAACTTGACAGATATGCCGAAGTAAATAAGTTGTATGATTCGACTAAGAGTTTGGAGCACCCAGATGTTGCTTCCACTAAGGATATGAAACATGGCTGAAGATCAAATCACCAAGTGTCCCTAATCTCCCTGTCATCATGTCTCTCCTTTGCACCTTTATGAGATGAGTAATGAAATCTGCATCCCTCATTGCCTGTTATTTTGTGTTTGTTGGCTGCACTGCTGTAAATCACCTAAATATTAACTACTTTTCACTAATGGTGGTTTTTGTCGTGGTTTTTGCAGGTTACATATCACAGGTGCTAAAGAATTACACTGACCATGCCTGTGATGGAGAATATGTGTCCCTGAGATGTCCCCACAGAACCACCATCAGCATCCAGTCTTCTTTTTATGGCCGAATTGTACCAAGTCATCAGCTGTGTCCTTCTCGCTATCCCCACTCCTATGCAACTTTAATTAAAGAAGATGTTGCCTGTTCAGTTGGCACCTCTCTTCAGGTATTGTTAAAATGCATTTCTTAATTTTGGGCTTCACCTTTCCTTGGCCAGGTAGCGTGTTGGTGCTGCACAGACTTGTCTTAAGCAGGGCTACCCAGCATGGGAGCTCTGACGTCTCACACAGCTTAGTGGATAATTCATCCTTGTAGTTTAGACAGGACTGAATTAGATTTTGCTGGTAAATGTCTTAGTTTTCCTGCAACTCTAGTCAGTAACAGCTCAGGAATGTGGTTGAAGGAGAATTACACTTCAAGACTACATTATGTCTGACTGGGCCTGAAGAATATTATTTTTATAGTTTACCTTCCCAATGATTAGCTTTTTCAACACATTCAGAGATGGCTGTAGTGTTCTTTTTGCTTTAGATCCTGTTTCAAGAGGCTTTTACTTTGGTAACTTGAAACCCAGAGAGAATCCTTGGCTTTACTTCTTGTGACTCATTTGGCTCTTAGGTCACTGTTAGTGGTCATACATCACTTAAACTCACAACATCCCCCAGTAGTTAATCAGCTCTGATCATTTGTGTAGGGAATGTTGTCTCTGTGTATCCTCCCAGGAGCACGTGTGACGTCAGGAAATCAAAGGATTCTTTGGAAGGTGCCAGTGTTACTCAACTGCCAGTAGGAACAACTAAAATTAGAAACATGAGTTGGCTGATGTTGTTGAGATGAATAGGGTCTGCTCCTGGGTGTTGAAGTAAGCACAAGTTTTTCCGAGCGCAGGATTTGGGACTGTGAAAACTTTTGGGCAAAGCTTTCAGGCATCCAGTGTGTTTATGGCTAAGAATCAATAATAACTCATAATAAAAATTTATAGCAGGCTGGATTAATGAACCTACAGGGCTAGTGAGTAATTTCTTTTAAAATTTGGCTAAAGGCCAGAGTTTTCCACCTCACTTCTTGCTCTTGCATTCGGGGTTTTTAAGAGACATTTGCAGCATTTTTAAAAAAGTTGATATGAGTGCTTTGGCTTCCAAATGTCAGTGGTAAGTTCTCAAGAATTTGAACAAGGTTGGTGTTCAGCTGCAGTGTAACCCTTAAGCTGACAGCTCTGAAGTTGCCCTCAAGACACTTCCACTGCACAGCAGAGGACTGAGCTGTAGTATGGGGGGACGTGGTCCTTATCAGTGAAAGATTTTCCCAGATACGATAACAAAAATTCATAATGCAACAGACAAGAGACTGTTGTGTTGTTTAGGGTGGGAGAACATGGAGAGAGAGCTTTGGCAGAGGCTGGCCTTCCATTCTTTTATTGATTTACCGAAACATTTACTTGCAGCATTTTAATTTACCAAGGTGATTGATAGCTATGAGCATTGCCTCAACCCTTGTGGGCGAGCGGCCCACTTAAGGCATCTGGAAGAACTTGAGAAGAGAGAAGATATTACCCTAGGCTTTCCATTTCATGGTTTTGTGTGTAGGAGGGATTGAAAAGAAATCCTTACCTGCCTCTCTTAGCTCTTTATGTCTTCAGAGCTGTTCCCCATTAGCTTTGCCTTCAACACTTAGGCTGCTTGTAATTCCCAATCCCTGTTCATCAGAGCGAGAATTGTGTTCCCTCTAGGTAGCCCTGCAGCAGATCCCTTGTGCAGTACATTTGTTACATGACTGAGACCAAAACACTGTTATTAACCCGTTTTCGGGGATGCAGATGTGCTGGGGAAGTAGCTGACATTCTCTCTTTTGCCACAAATTTCTTGGGACACCTTTGGCAAGTTCCTGAGTCTTTTTGGAGGAGACTCGCAGCCTTTTTGGTGCCCCCAGATGTGGCTTTGATCCTTTAATGTGTTGTGCTTGCCCAGGGTAGGATGAGTCTGAATGCCAGAGATGAATCTCATCTTCTTTCTCAGTCCTGGAGGGGGTGAGGCCTCTGAAGGGTAAGCCAGGAACTCCACAAGCTGAGTGGCAAGCTGCCTGCAGCTCGCTGGTAGGAAATGCATGTGTGTAGGAAAATTGGAAAGCTGTAGACAAGGAAATTGCGTGTATTTTTGTGGTTTTACAACTCAGATATATGGCTGCTAGAGGCAGGACCAATTGTGTGTGTGTATTCTGGTTGTCAGTAATTGAAAAAGCCAACCAAACCAAACCCTTCAAAACTAAGTACATAAAATCACTGTGTCTAATCAAACCCATGACTGTATAAATTTGCTGCTTCTCTGGAGAGTGGCCTGGAGGGAGTATAAGGGGCATTTATTAACTCTGTTCCCTGCAAACACTAGCTGTGAGTGTAAACTCCCATTTAGAATCTGTCTCCCCTGTAAATGTCCAGTTCAGACATTGTTTCTATGTTAAAAAGGGAAAAGAAAGAGTTGATTACACGGAGACAACCTCTACTAATTCAGCTTTATGTGATTGGCCGCCAGGATTCCTTGCTGTAGTCACTTGTTTTTGTACGAAATGAAACACAGACCACCTGGGAGAGCATGCCTGAGACGTGAAGGCAGTGACCCAGTGACCCCAGACTACACATTTTTGTTATTGTAGCACTGTAATGTCAGATTCAGTGGGAGCTTTCCAAATGCACAAAGAATTTGGACATTCATAGAATCATTACAGATTCATGGGATGGTCTGGGTTGGAAGGGACCTTAAAGATCATCTTGTTCCCATCCCCTGCCATGGGCAGGGACACCTTCCACTAGACCAGGTTGCCCAAAGCCCCATCCAACCTGTCCTTGAACACTTCCAGGGATGGGACAGCCAGTACTGGGCAGTCTGTCCAGTGCCTCACCACTCTCTGAGTAAAGAATTTCTTCCTGATATCTAATCTAAAGATGCCCTTCTTCACCTCGAGGCCTTTCCCCCTTGTTGTATGACTGCCCACCCTTCTTGTAAGCCTCTTGTAAGGCCCCTTTATGTACTGGAAGGCTGAATTCTGGATCAGTATTTCTGATGCCACTTGTTTTCAGCAATGAGCCGCTCGAGGTCTGTATGGAAGAATGTCTAATGCTTGGCTAAAATGATTGCTTATTACCACAAAACTATATTACACTTTACAGCTGATTACCTGCAATTTTCTCATTTTGATAAATTGGCAGAAAATAAAACCACAGCTTATTTGTAAGGAAAACAGAAAGCCCTGGAGAGCCACTTAATTTGTTGTGCTTCTGCCCCCTGAAATTTATCAAAGACATGGTGGGCTAACTTCTCTCTTCATACGAAGAGGTACTGAAATTAGCAGATAAATGCTCTTTCAAGGGCAATGTTTTATTGTGTGACTCGTTTCCCCAAGAGGAGCTGTGCTTAGAAGGTGCTCTGGAGCTGAATCCTGGCTCTCCTCAGAAAGATTAGCTAATCTGGGGAGGGCCTGTGGGCATGGCCTGTGCCCTGGGTCTCTTTCAACACTCTCCAGGACAACCAGTCCTTGGTGACAAGAATCACTGGTGCTGCTGATGTGGTATTTCCTTTTGTCCTTTGGGCGAGAGACAGGACACCTTTGCTGCCACCATCTCCCGCTGTCGCTCCAGCGGCCCTACAAAAGGGAGCAGATTCCTTGCATGCTAACCACAGGATTCCCTGAACCCTTCCTCCCCTTTTTTTATTTTCACCCACCGGGAAGGTTTCTGTGAAACCAAAAAAAAAGAAGCAAAAGGGAGCTGACCTCTTTGCTGATGGAAAGATGAGATAAATTTTCCAGAAATGGCTCTCAAAGCACAGGCCAAGTGTTGATCACAAAAAGAGAGGGCTGGTGTTGCTATTTCCAAAGTGGATTTTGTTTTCCTCAATTATTCTGGATTAAAAGTAAAATACCAACTAGAAGGAAACATTCCCCACTGCTCCATCTTTCTTGGCAGGCCAAGGACAATGGCTCCTGACATGCCCAGACACCGGATATTGCACGGTCCCACTGATGTCACAGCCCTAAGTGGACTCAACAAGAACGAGACTCTGAACATCTATAAGATGATGATGGTCAGGGGGAAAGGAGGAAGAAATTGGTAGAAAGGGAGAATAATGGTCATCAATATCACCGTGAGGAGAACCCATTGTTATATTGTGTATTAGAACTCCACGGTTTCTAGGCACTTTGAACGAGGAAAGTTTCAGTCTCAAAAATGCCAGTGAATTAAAGAGCAGTTTGGGAAACTCTTTTTCAGGCCATATTAATTACTTTGCAGAGGGTGGTGAGCAGTGAGCTCAGGGTCCAGAAGAGGTTACTGCACTGCCAAAGTTGCTGTTAAAAATCACGGAACCAGTGCAGTTCCATTAATGAATCTTGCCCAGGCTGAAATAGAACTCTCTGGCAAGTGGCTCCCCCAGCTAATTATTTGCAAGTAGAACTGTTGGATACAGAGGTCACAGACATTCTCTAAATTGCTATGTCTTTGAAATCTTTGGTTTGACTGAAATAGCTCATCAGAGCAGAGTGATTATGTCCTGCAGGAGAAGAGGCACTGGAGGCAGAGGTGGCCAGTGCAGCCTGTCTCCCTGATGAGGCAGGGCTGCTCCCCGGGGTGTAAGCCTCCTAATGCTTTGTTTACTCTAAATTTAAACTTTCCGAGTCACGGGGCTTCCATCATTGCCACTAAGACCCTGCTTGACAGTGTAATGGTTTGCTCTCAGGGATTTTTTTCCACTTTGTGTTTTAAGCTTTCCCTTTCTTTAATCCCATGACTTTTGGTTATGCATCCTTTTGTATTTCTTCAGCTTAGACCTCCTCTCCCTTTGAAGTTGACCCTGCATGCAGATTAAGTTTCCTACTGTTAGGAAATGTAGGTAATGTTAATTAGGTGATATTTGTAATGCAGCTTTTATCAAGTCCTTCTATTTGGTGAACAGGTTCCTGCTCTTTGTGAATCTCTGTTTCTGGGCTCTTTCAAGGCCCTGCCGGAGGAGCACTGGTGAATCCTGCTGGTGTTTTAACATCCCAGCCCAGTGCTGTCTGCTCTACTGTCCTGCTGGCATTTACTCCTCCCATAGCAGAGCTGGTGACAGGGAGTGCATGCCCAGCTTTCCGCTCTTTATATCACAGTCTGGAATGTTTACGTGAATCACCAAATATGTGGGCATAGTTCTCTTCTGCTGACTCTGGTGTGAGCGCTGCAAGGTCCAAGGGAGAGCAATAGGAGATAGCTAGTAGAGCACTAAAACGTGCTATAGATCAGGATTCGGGGTTTTTGATCTCTTCTTCAAGTGATGCACAGATGGAATGCAGTAATTTGGGCAAAGCTGAACTAGTTTCTGGTGGAGCAGGCCGGGAAGGTGGCTTGATGAAGCCATAGGCAGGTAACCTGCACCTCATCAGCATGGATTTCACTTCCTCATGTAGTCTGTGCTTCCCTGTTGCTGATTCTTGGAAAATCTTCTTGCTCCATGGACTTCAGTAATTTGCACGAATGGATAGAGATGAATGTTCAGTCTTCAGAAACAGGACCTGTAAATAAGTTTTCAACCTGAAAGAACTAAGTTTATAGCGTGTTTTAAGGTATTACCAGTGTTCAAGGGTACATGAAAGAGTATCAAAATTCAAATGAAAGGTGACATGAAGCCATGATGAATGTACTGTGCTGTAGGGAGAGTTCCTGCTGCCTTGTTTGTTGTATTTACTTCTTCCCGTTGCAAAAACTCTGAAGGCGCGCCAATGTAAGTGTTGGCGTAACTCTGGCATGATGGCCATGCCTGGACTGAATTTGACCTAAAAATGCTTAAAATTACTGGTATCTTCTTGCGTAAAGTTCTTAGCACAAACCTCTGCCCATCTTCATTTGACTGTACACAGCTCTGATACATTCATGCAGCTTGTTCTGTGAGTTACTCTCCCCAGCCACACACAATTTGGGCAATTATTTAGTAGGGCTCCTCTGTGTAATTTCATGCATGACTGACATGCCCCGCAGTCATCCTTATGCTCCTTTGAAGATGGAGGCTGTACAGGGAGCAGCCCCATGGCAAAGTCCTCATTCCCGTTGAGTTTCACCACTGGCTTCTATGGGTCCAAAGTTTCACCCTGAGCGTGAATCTGTGAACTGCTCCGAGGGACCAAGAACTGAGATAAGTTTAATTGCCTTGGGTGTTAAGCTCAGTTGTGGTTTATTTTAAGCATGCAGGGGAAGCACTTCTTGAAGAGTGATTCGAAGAGACAGGCTAAAAATGAGTGCACCCTTGGGAATGGCTGGGGATGGCCTCCTTGCAAGAGCTCTCATCGAGCTCCGCATTTAAAAGGTTGTTATCTAATGAGCACAAGCAATTACTTAGCAAATGAGCACAACAAAATGAGCACGAGAAATGTGTTTCATCTGCAGTGGCCACTAGAAAGACATGATTTTGAGCTTGAGGCTGCCCTTGCTTTAAGACCCGGGTCACCGCAGGGAGATTAATCCAGGGCATAAATCACAGGGGTTAGATTAGTGTTTGTTTTACTTGAATTCACATTTCTTGCTCTCTTATCTCCTCTAAATCTTGCAGCTTCTTAGCTCAGTCATGAACCAGAGAATGGAATGGGCTTAAACAGCCGCAACTTCCCTCCTGAGCACTGACTGTCAGCCCTCAGGCCTGATTTACCACTGTAATGCAATTATAAAATGGCACAGTGCAATTAATGTGTCTTCCCTCCCCTTTCATGCCAGACAGGAATTCCTGAATTTCTCCTCCACCTTCCTCAGATGGAGTGATTTTTATAGTATAATCTAATCCGAGGTGACTTTATTTGGCTTTAGTCAGGGGCCTACCAGACTTGGAGACATAAGGAACTGATTGTACATCCCAGCTAGGGATGGTTCTGGGGGCCTGTTGCTATTCCTGTGCAAGTTCAGATTGTTTGTGGGTCTCTTTCTGTTTGGTTTTGTGTTTTCCCATGTTTACAGCTGACAGTGACAACCAGAACAACAAGGAAAAGAATGGATTGCCTACATTTTTCCATCCACTGAGCAGAAGCCATGTGAGCTCAAGACATTCCCTCACTACCAAGTGAACTCCCAGCCTTCCTGGTGTCAGCATAGCTGATCATCTGCAAATACTTCAGAAACAACATCTGACATCTGCCAGAGCTCTGATACTGCCTAGACGTTTGATTTTTGAGAGTAAGGCCAGAAAGCCAAGGTCTTGGCTTCTGGTAAACACCAGAACCCCTGGACCTGCAGGGAACTGTACCTTTGGGGATCATCTGGTCACACATGTTCTGCACAGTGTTTAACAATATGCTGGTACATAGCACATACTGATGCAAGCAGTGGGAAAGAAGATTTCTGTGCATGCAAGGATAGGTAAAAATGATATGTGCAAGTTTTTAAGTTAACATTAAGACCTGTGTAACAACTTTTTTTTTTTTCATTTTATATCAAGAAAATGCACAGTCAACTACTGCTAATTTTCTTTGCATTTTTCCTGATGTATTTCACTGAGGATTGAACATTTTTTTTTTTTATTTTACTCTTTATGGATATATTTCATTATTCATAACACATTACTCAAACAGTGCACAGGAAATCAGAAATCTTAATGATTTTTTTTACATTCTCAGGAAAAATGTTGCCCTTTGGGGGAGGTAAAATAGAGTTACATGAATGAAAAGGAAATATTGTTTTCTTTCTCTCTATGAAACTTCTCAGAGTCATGGCTATTGTCAAATTAAATTGGAACCGTAGCTAAACACACAACAAATTAGTAAAAGGCGTATTGAGCCCCAAGAAAACTTCACTTTTTTCTGTGGTCTCACAATGGCATAGATGACTTTTGCCCCTTAATTTAGTTACAAATTTCTCCCCAGGGCTTTGTTTTTTGCTGCCCTGTTCCACCCTTTGCATACCACAGGAAGTAAACTCAGGAGGTTTCACTTATGTAGAATACGAGGAATAAGTAAGAGCTGCCAAAAGTTAGAGCAGAGCCAAGACAAAGTGGCAATACCTGAAGGCTGCCCTTGTCCTTGGTTCTCTGAGGTCAGCGAGTTGTTGCCTTTGCTCCTGGTGCTGAGCCTAAGGACAGCCGAACAAGTGCTGCTCAGGTATCTCAGCTGAGGTTTTCAAAGCTGTTTTCTTGTTGGCCTAACTCGGTCTCTGCTGAAACCCAGGCAGGTTTTCCAACTGGTTTTAATAGCACCCATTACACAATGCTGAAGGCTCTTGAAATGCCCACCCATCTGCTGTGAACAGGTTTGTAGATCAAAAACCCAAGTCTACCGCCTGTGAGGGAAGAAAGCTTCCCTAGAGGGAAAAGAAACATTTGGGGTGCTGCTTCTTTCCCTTTGCTCCATATTCTTAGCTCTAGCTGGGTGTAAGCACAGCCATGGCTGTCCAGTACCAGAAAATCCTTTCAGGTGCACAATGATTTGGAGAGAATTTCTCTCCGTATGTGTAGCCCTCCAGAGTTGTTTCAGTTGTTCTTTGCTTTTTGAGATGAAAAGAGATATCTGTGCTGGATCCTCGCTTAAATTCCTTTGCAACTCACTGGATTTTGCATTAAATTAAATTTTGCATGCTGAGTGAGCAGCCAACCCTTATGAGCCTAGAGGAAAGAATATGCTGTTTCTATGCATTTTAACGTGACAGTCAAGCTGGGGCTAATGCTCCCAGGCAACTCCTTCAGTGTTCACCCTTCAGCCTTTCCGTCCTAAACCCTGTATTTTTAAACAAGATGCCTGCATTTTATTACCTTTGTGAGTGGAAAACAACAGCATATGTTCTCTGCCTGCTAGAAAAGGCCTGGATTGTTTTGGTTTGAACTTTAAAATAAAGGTCAGGCTTGAGGCAGGCATGAATTCTTGCATGTGTCAGCCCAAAAGGTGAAAGCTTTAGGAAGTTATGAGCAACCGCAAATGAGGCAGCTTCAAATTGCACTTGAAACTGGAACAGCTGTTGTTCAGAGCGTGACATTCAGAGTTATAATGCTAAAGATTCTATATATTACGTTGAGGGAGAACTCGAAAATAGAAAGCAGTCACTGAAGCAGAGAGAAAATTGGTTTGGGTGGCACATGGTAGAGCAGGAGCAGCCTTTATGTTAATGGCACAGGGAGAAGATTGTGGGAAAGCCCAAATATCGAGGTGGGTGTAAGAAAAGTGAACAGAGAGAAGACAAAAGAGACCAGGGGAGTCTAGGGGAATTTCTGAGGAAGGATTTTCCAGTGCCTCCTTGCAAGTGAAAATTAATTGTTTTGGGGCTGGAATTCACAGCTCTGGATCACGGGGACTTAACGAGGCTGGCGGATTACCTCGCTCTGTGGTCTCAAAATGCTCTGACAGGTTCATGTGTGTCAGGCAAACATTATGGTAATTTTAGCACTTTAGGGGCTCTACAGGAGTACATAAATACCACCTAAGCCATCCAGCTGAATTTAAAACTTAATTACTGCCCCACTCAATAATATTCTCCCCCCCACCACTGCTTTAGAGGATCACAGGGTTAAAAGAAATCATTTATCTTCCTTAATGAAGCTATTTTCTAGCAGGAGACAGAATGTCTTGCCCCTGTGGATTCTGAGATGGAGTTTTTGTGAGTGTTATGAATGGGGGAGTGGGGAGCAAGCGCTAGAGGAAAAGCAGAAAAGGGGGCAGGACCCAGAAAGCCAGTGGTGAGAGAACCCTCTGACTCACAGCCCCTTCCTGAGTTTAGCTAAAAGAATGTGATAATCATGGGGGAAGAGGAATGAACCCTATTTAAAAATGACTAAGTTGGCTGTATAACAATGTTCCCGCCAGAACTACTAATTATTGGAATACCAGCAATTTTTATATATATATATTTATACCAGCTTTTATATAACTGAGACAAGAGCTCTCTTGAAATTGTGCATCTCCAGAGAAATCTAAAGCAGATTGGTGGTGACAGAGTTCGAGTCTTTACTTTAAACTGTCAAGGTGGATCCATGTCCTCAAAGCTGCTTTTCCTGGGATTGTGCTGTCTTATATTAGGATTAAACGGCATGCAAAGGTTTCAAAATCTCTGTGACCATCCCAGTGCAAATCCTCCCTTTTGCACCCATGCAAGGGGATGAAAACCTGCTCCTTGAAACAGTGCAAGGAGCACTGGCTCCTGTGGTGCCCACTGTGTTGAGCACCATCACCTGCCTTGTGCCAGGGCTGGTTGTGGAGGCAAGGATGGCCTTGCCTTTCCCCAGTTTGTCTCTGTTTGATGTTCCCTTTAGTGGGGACACTGATGTGCTTTTGTTTCTCTATTTCTTCTGTGTATCCCTGGCTGCAGAAGATGCTGGATGAGTGTCAGGACAGGCGGAGCTGCCAGTTCCTCGTCAACAGCCGGCTGTTCGGGATGGATCCGTGCCCCGGGACCGGCAAGTACCTCCTCGTGTGGTACAAGTGCAGGCCAAGTAAGTATCTCACTATCCAATCTGTTTAGACCAAAGCATTTTCATACTTAATACTCACCAGAGAGGCCTTCTAGGCCTTCTTGTTCCCTTCCACCTCTATTTTCAGTGTGAGATGACCCCTGGTGTGGAGCGTTTCCCCTTTCCCCCTCACTCGCTGCCTTGCTGGGATGCTGCTGCTCCGTCTCCTTGCTGCTTGCCAGCACCCCGAGTTGCAGACTGTTCCTGCAGGTGCCAGTGTCAGCCTTTGCCAGCGCTGAGCTCCTGCTGTCAGCAGTGGGTGGGCTTCTCCTGCTCCCTTCTGCAGCCACCCTCCTGTCCAGGTGGGGCAGAGGGACTTGTCCCCTCTCTGCTGGCCCCTCCAGAGGCAGTGGGAGCTCCTTGCGCGGGCAAAGTCTTCCTTCAGAGCTGGGTGCCTCAGGCAGGCCCTGGCGATGGTGGTGTGATGGGAACCTCACCTGCCCATGCCGTGCCATAAGCCAGCTTTTAATTGCTCCCAGATCAGGCTGGGAAATGTTAACCTATGTTTTGCATGATCTCATTAGCTGTGTTGAAATTAATTGGGGCTGGATACTGGGAGTGCAGTCGTGTGCTGCGGAGGAGTGAGCTCAGTGCAGCTTTGGCTCAGGACAACCAACACCCTCTCGGCCAATTCCTGGCCCCAGCAGGGGAGTTAGCACAGCCTAGACACCATTCTCCAGCAGGGCTTTGGAAATAAACACATTAGTTTGGAGAAGGATCGTGTTTGATGTGGACAAACTGTGCCAGCTGATGACAGCTGGAGAACAGGACCTGTTTCTATTTGAGCACAAGTCTGATGAGGAGCATCTGAGGGAGCTGGGATTGTTTAGCCTGGAGAAAAGGAGGCTCAGGGAGGACCTTATCACTCTCTACAACCACCTGAAAGGAGGTTGTAGCAAAGTGGGGGTCAGTCTCTTCTCCCAAGTAACAAATGATATGACAAGAGGAAGTTGCCTCAGGATGCATCAGGGGAGGTTTAGATAGGATCTAAAAATTGGAAAAGTCTCTTTACTGAAAGGATGGTGAAACATTGGAACAAGCTGCCCTGTTCCACCCTTCCAAGGGAAGGGGTGGAATCACTGTGATTGGAAGTATTCAGAAATGTGTAAATGTGGTGCTTAGGGACATGGTTTAGCAGTGGACTTGGCAGTGCTGGGTGAATGGTTGGACTTGGTGATCTTAGAGGTCTTTTCCAACCTTAATGGTTCTATGAATTAACTGGACATGGCAATTAGTCTGGACATAGCATTTCAGACCAGCCTCAAGTTTTTAGATGACATAACTAACATGGTCCCAGCACCACATCAGCAAAATTTTTTTGGGAAGAAACAAAAAAGGAAAGTCTGCGCAGGGGAGAAAAACAGATCTGACTTCAGAAAAGGTTTGAAACAAAAGCAGAAGCATTCAGACTCTGCCAGCAGCGGCACAGAATAAGACTTTTTTGCCCCAGCAGGCAGAGACCTGTGCTAATGAAGTGAGGGGATCTGGCCAGATGTGTGAGGAATTCAAATCAGAAGTAGGTAATGAAGCACCTGCATTTGTTGTGGGATTTTCGCAAGTGATTGTAACATCCCATGTTGGGTGAGAAATGCATCACTTCGAGAGCGGTGATTAGCAGGGTGTTCTGACAAGTCCTCCTGAACCTACAGGGTTTATATCAAAGCTCGCTTGAAAAATCTGACTATTGAGGCCTGTGCTGAACTTCTGAAGGTACTTCAGGACCCATCTGTGCATAAATATTTATGGATTGGCATTCTTTGCTAATTACAGATACGGTAAAAAAGGAGTTTGTCAGTCTGTAGGGTAGGTGATTTTCCTGAAAGAGAGCAGGGAAAGCTGCTTGAAAACATTTCCCCAAGACATTTTTCAGGCAGCTCCAATTTTGCAGGGTGAAACAGGGTAATCTGACAGAAATTATTGTTTCTCAGTGATTGGGCAAACTTTTAATCAGAACCCACTAGGTTAATAACAGTGTTTGAAATATGTGAGAATTAGCTTTGCCCAGAGAAACCAGGTCACGGTCAGTCTTTTCCTGATGATTCAGAATGTTAATTTTGAGTCTCACAAACAGTACCTAGTGCTGTTGTGAGTTCAATAAGCCTTTCCACCTTTCTGTAGGAAGAAGGCTGATGAGGGGATTGAGGAATGATGCATCCATAGAATGCAAAATACAGGACCACGAGAAATTTTGATTGGCTTTTTGGGTTATTGACTATTTGAGTATTGCTTATGAGGCGTAAGTGAATATATGTTTAAAGGCTGAACCCCAAAACTGTGGTCCTATGAAGTGTTGAGCTCTTCCAGAAAGTCTGAGCACACAGAGTTGTAATCAGAGAGTCCTTGTGAAGAGCTCGCTGCCTGGCACAGGGTTTGATCCATAACTTTATCAAAAGACAAATGCAATTTTTTGTGTTCTGTTTCTGATTTTGTCTTTCTTGACAGCAGACATAACAGAAATACCTTAATAAGAAGCTATTTAAGGTCTGAATTGTCTTGAATTGATAGAGATATCTATTTCTTTTTGTTGCTTATTGAAGGAGCCTGTTGTGATCGTGTCACTGAGGAAGTTGTTTTGGTTAAGCACCTATCTAGGTAAAATGAATGTGAATTTTTTTGTATACGGGTGTTAGAGGCACTTTGGGAAGTGGTCTGTAGAGTTTGGACAGGACCTCTTTAGTATAAAATAAGGATGCCCAAGTCCCCCCACTGTCAGAGTCATGCTGGAGCCTCAGAAGGCCCCTGAACAGAGGTAGTTAGATCTAAAGAGAAAGACTTCCTTGAAAGAAAGCAAAACTGAAGTTAGTGGCATTTGCTTGTACCTTTGCTGAAGAATAACGAGATGGTGCAGTCATCCCCTCGAGCCACTGTCACTGCAGTTATATCTCCCTGACATTCCCCTGCGCTTGAAATCGAGTGGTTTCGATGCTCGCTTGCTGCGTGGGGTTCATGCACAAGGCAAGGTGCTATTTTGGTTTCTCGTGGGCAGAATTTCAAGGAGATGGAGGACAGTAAATCATGCTGAAACGGAAAGACAATGATTTTTCAGATGGTGGGGCTCTGGGGAGCAGAGCAATGAGGGGATGTCTCCTGTACTCATCCCTCAGAGACTGCTTTTGCTGGAAGCAGGGAAAACTTGTGCAGAGGTGTTGCGGCTGGCTCCTCTAGAAATTAAAAGAAATAGTTCAGAGAAGTGCATGCTTAACTAGAAGCAGTGAGAAATGAATTTGCTTGTGTGTTTTTTGGGAAGTCTTGTGCTATTCACAGTCCCTTCTGATCCAATAAATGGATCTGGAATCTAATGGACACTCATCATCTTGCATGTGCAGGACTCAGATACGTGCATGGAACTGCTTTTAAGAGTCAGGAGTTTGGCAGTCCTGTTTATTCTCTGTGCCTGCAAATAAATAAATACACTACATGTGTGTACTTTTAATTTTAAAATTTAAGATGTTTAAGGAAATCAGAAATGATCAATAAAGTGCTCTGTTCGGTCTCAATTTGGGGCAAGGAAGATTTACTTATAACTGCTATGTGGTCTGAGGGCCAAGATTCATCAAAGAGGCTTAGATTTTATTTTTAGTTGACATGGTGTTTGATCAAAGTTTGGACTCAATGATCTTGGTCTCTTCCAACCTCAATGATTTTATGACTTTATTTTATTTTTCTATACCATGCGTGCCTTAGTTTCTAACATGCACCACCCTTTGGAGGGATGTTCAAAGGCACAGTACAGGTCTCAGCAGAGCACAGCTTCTGCTTCTAACCCTGGAGGTGCCTCTGCAAATCCTCCTGCTGTCCACAGCCCCAGCAGAGCCCCTGCAGGGTCCCTGCAGCTCAAGGTGGGGATGTGTTGCTGCAGCACTGAAGCCTGGAGTTGTTCTCTCCTAGTGTAGATGCAGTTTGGGATTTAGCACTGGCCAGAGATGGTTTCCAGTGGGAAGTCTGGGTATGGCCACCCTGTTTTAGAAACGAAAAAATTGATGAGAATGGTGGTCCCACGCCAGTGGGCCTCGGTGCCAGGGAATGGGCACATTCAATTTATCAGGGCCAATGTATCCTGAGATCCACATCCAAAGCACATTGAAGTCTAGGATCAAACCCTGAACACACAGAGGACTTTAATCTCCAGGGTACCATCCAGGATCATTAAAAAATTGCACATAAATCCAATTAGTTCCCAGGTAACATGCTGATTTGATTTAGATCCATTAAGTGTAATTACCGGGTGGGCTGGAGGAACAGATAATTAGAGGGAATTGACATACTATTTAATTGGTCTAACATGAATTCCCGTTAACTGAAATCTGGATTCACCAATATTATTCAAACAATTCAGCGTATGTTCATCCCCCTCACTTCAGAGACAGAGAACCATGTAACATCGTGTGTTATTGTAAGCTAGGAAATATTTGCTCCGTGTGCCAGAATTTCTGGAGGGGCTGTGTGATCTAATGCTGGCTGGGAACAGGATCTGTGGGGCTGCCCAAGTCATGCTGAAGAAATAACTTCACCTCTCTGCACCCCGGCAATGCCATTGCAGCTGATTTTACTGGGGTTGGTCACTGCTCTGGGCACCAGCAGGGATCCATCTGCCCCTGCACAGCAGCTCTTTGCCCATCGTGGCTTTTTGGTTGTTTGGTTATTTTTTTGGCTTTGCTGTTTCAAAAGTGTCAATGCTCCTGAACAAAATGGGGACATAAATGTTTGCCCTGCTCTGCAGCGGGAATATTTAGGACGAGATGTGTTGTCTGAGTGGGCATTTGCTGGCAGCGCTCTTGAGAAAGGAGAGGGCTCCTACCCAGTTTATTTGACTTACTCCATGAGACTCCCACATAGTGCCTTTCTCTCCTTTGCCATTACCACACCATCCTGGATGCACTGATTAATTCTCAGCTCTGAAAAGCCTAAAGCTGTGGCTTCCCATAATGCTATAGTGATATTTCCCCTCTTCTCTCTTGGGCAGTTACTGCTTTAGCTTATGACTTCAAAGACCCTGGGAGGGATAATCTCCATTCAATGTTTAAAAAAAATTATTATTATTTTTATTTCATTTTAAAACGCTGAGTGAAGCAGCTGGATGTGATAATTGAAGGGTGGTGGGTATGAAGCCCCCCTGTACTAACCATCTCAGTGATGTAACAAAGTGTAAATCCCAACTTTACTGCTCTACCTTCTATTCACAAATGTAAGCCTAAAGCCTTTGAAGTTTCAGAAAGCCTGGATTGTGACCTTGGCTCCAATTTCAGCTGAAATCCCTCTGTAACAATACAAAAACATATTTGGGAAAGGCACATCAAGGCTCTGAGAAATGTATCTGGGAAGGAAACTTACGTTCGTTGGCAAAGAGTGAAGTGCCAAAAGTTTGAGAGGGGTTAGGAGGAGGAAAGGGGGTGAGGGAGGTCACTTTGTTCTGGTTTGGAACTTGTAGCTTTGATTTATGGGAAAACCTTTGGCCTGAGAATTGGCTGGACACATGTTTTGAAGAGAACAGGCTTTCATTCTCTTCACCATAGATTTGATAGAATGTGAGAGAAAAGTGCAAGAAGCCCAGTTAATTCTTGTAAAAAGTCAATGACTTTTTTTCAGACATGGGAATGCCCATCCTGATGTCTTTACCAAAATCTTACTCAGACAACTTTATTTTTCTTAACAGCCCCAGGCAGCTTTAATTAGAAAGCAACTGAATTTAAAAATCAATTAGGAATTAATTCCAATTAGATCACCTTCTGATAAAAGTGTCATCTGCAAATTTATGCTCTCTATCATAGAGAGATAGAGCTGCCATGCTGTGTCCCGGGAGTGTCTGCCTTTTGGTGAGGACGTGTAATTTTTTTGCCAGGGGTACTTCAAAACCTGTGAAAACAGCAGAATACCATTAGTGTTGCCAGAGCTATTCCAGCTATCAAAGAACTGTGAAGGGCCCTGCCCTGTGTCGTGATTCCATGTCTCTTGGTGAAATGGTCAGGTCTGCTCATCAGATTTCAGCTGAATTGGCTGAAAATTATGGAAAGGAGGTTTTGGAAGGACCACCTAGGCTTGCAGTGAGTGCCTCTTGTTAAACTTTTACTTTCCCTACAACCCATTCCTTCAGTATTGAATCTTGTGTGGGCTTTGCCGTTGGCTTTGCTTGGCTGAGGATCGCACCTTTCCTGTTAAACTCAGTGAACAGGGCCTGAAAAGCCTCATCTCATCACACATCCTCAAGGCTTTCACTCCCTAGACAGAATTTGTAAAACGCTGTGAGCAAGAGCAGAGGGCTATAGAAAGTACAGAGGTTTTGTAGAAGTTTCAGACGAGACCAAAGAGGGACCTAAATGTATTCCTGGTTGCTTTTAATGCCGCTGATTGATTTTAGTGCTGGGATAGATTGGTAATTCAGTAGTCATCAACCCTTTCAGAAAAGCATTAATCTCCTTCATCAGACAGGTTTATTGGTGGCAAGAGAAGTTCACTGCATTGTTTGCTGCATTGCTTTTTGGCGGGCCAGGCTTCCCAAAGCAGCGCGACCGAGTCGGGGATGTTTAATGGGCACATCCCCCTGGCCCAGCCACCGAGGCAACAGAATGAGCCTTTTGCCTCCTGCATTCACCAGCTCTCTCTTACTTATCTGTATTATTTCAAAACTGTTAAGGTGGTGCAGGGAGTGGAAATTTATAAGGGCAATAAAACCTCAGGCTGCAACCGCTGTGGTGATGAAAAGGTGCAAATAAAGGAAAGTTGTAAATAACAGAGGACAGATCTATCAGCCCACAATTGGGGCCAGAGAAATGCTAATGCTAATGATTAATATTGTCTTAAGCTGTTGATGCACAGAGATTTTCAGAAGCTGTCAAATAGCCCTATCTCTGTAGCACATTAATCACTCAACTGCCAGGAGGAGGATTAAGAGGAACGTGTGATGCCGTTGTCAGCAAATGCAGAGATTGTTGTCAGTTTAATTGTAAATATGACTGCAATATTAATACAATATATTAACTAATATAATAAATGGAAATATGATATTATCACAAATGTAATTATATTACACTATTTTTATTGTAATCATAATTTCCTGCCCCTGCAGAGAAGGAAACTGCTGCCGGACCTTGGAGAGCTAAAAAAAATGAATCAAAACATAATCCCATTTTTCTTTCAAATATAATCAGTCAGTCCTGATTGAGGTAATAAGGAGTCAGTGAAAACCATGGTGTTTCCTACTATGTAGATATAAGGATTCCCTTTGCTGGATCAGGTCTCCAGTACCCAGATGTGAACCACTAAAAAAAGCAAATTCTGAAATCTGCCTAAATTGCTTAAATACTAGAGCTGTGACTTTTACAGATCCTCTTTGTCCTTGTCATTTATCTTTTTCGTGGGATCCTGGGAAAAAACCTAAACAAACAAGGGATAACAATAATCTTTTTTTAAGGCATGAATTTTAAGTGAAGGACAAGGAAGGGTTAGACCATGGTCTTTCAGTGTTGGGATAGGTGAGTCAACAGCAGTGCCAGGAGGAGCTCCCCATGTTCCTCAGGAGATCCAGCCCATCCTCGGGCACTGTGGCACCTGTGGTACGTTTCTGTTCTGACAGTGGTGGCTGGTCCTTCAGGTGTCAGAAATGGCTTTGGCTGCTGGCAAAGGCAAAGGGATCTGGGAGTCTCCTCAGAAGAGCAAGGAATGTCCTTGGAGCAATTGACTGGAACACAATGAAACCAAGTCGTGAAAAATGGAGCCTGTAAGTCTAAATCCCAACACAGTCCTACTATGGTAGAGGTTTGCAAGCTCTGATTGACAGATTCCAAGATTTTCTGGTGTACTGGTGGAGAACTGAGATGAAAAGCATGTCCCAGGAGTCATATTCTTAAAGCCAAACTGAGATGCTGCAAGGGTTGCCTTCTGTGCAAGTCTGGATCTGTTGTTTTGACTCCACAGTTTAAACCATGAGTGTAGGACTCACAGAACAGAGAAGTAAATTTGTACAGTGCTTCTGCAGGAGGTCCTATATATGGACTTATTCAAGACAGAAAATACAGATCAATTTTTTTCCTCAAACAAATGTCTTTTAGAAAAAATAATAATTAAAAAAAGCAGAGAAGATAAAGTCTTTGGTGGGGTATTGTCAGGGTAATAAACTGTTTCCAATACTATGCATTTCTCATTATTTTTTCAATATCAGTCCTAGTTTTGGTTTGCAAATTAACTTCACATTTTTAAAACAGGTATCTCCTGATATTTTCAGTGTTTTATCATACTAATGGTGTATCAAGCTCTTCTCACTTACACACTTATTTTTCTGACTACTTCAAAGGCACTGGAGGTTGTCACCCATTCACGTCTCTGCGAACTGGGACTTCTAAAGCATCCATGATGAATTTTGAAAATTTGGTTACCGTATTTCTCCCAGCTACATTTTTTTTCTTCTCAGGCAAAGCCATTGAGGGAATACTGTGTATTTAATTATTTAAGACAGTAGTGAACTAGCTTTTAATCTAGTAGACCTCATTTTCCTCATTGTGTGCTTTAGGCAAACCAGTGGGTTATGTGTAAAAATATCAATCAGGTATCCTTTTAATGTTCCTGTGTCAGAATTATTATCACCATTATTTTAACATCTGGAGAAGACTGTTTAAATGATATAAGACTAAGTTCTTCCTTTCAGCTATTTTAATAATAACTTTAAGCAGCATTATTCCAGATTTATACAGTCACTGGAAGGGCAGAACAAAACTGCTGTGAGCAGTGGTGCTGATGAAGTCTTTTTCCTTATATATCTTTAAGTTACTTTTCCTTAGTGAATCTCTCTCATCTTTCCATTGGAGTACAAAAGTTTTGGCTGTGCTTCCCATGTTGCCTCCTATGGTGTAGCTAGTCCAGATTTAAGTCCATGATAGCTGGCCAAGTTTACAGTTTATTAGTTGGCTGGTTTACAGGTCATAAATCCATGCTGGTTGACTGGTGGGACAGCGCAATGATTACAGCCAGCTTAGGCACTGATTTGGCTCTCTTCTGAAATTGGCTACCAGTTCTTAAAAAATGCACAGGGACTTCACTACATTTGTCATCTCGATGTTTCTGTCAAATTTCACTGAACTTTACCCAGCAGGTCCTTGGAAGCAGGACTAACAAATGGGGAGGCAGAGGCTCAGGCGGCAGAGCACCAGTAAGTCACAGCTGCTTCAGAAAATCAGCCCAATTTCATTAATGGAAGAAATAGGAAGAGAATTAAATTAGTCCTGGGTTCCCAAGTGTTATTTTTAACTCCCATCTCACAGTCTAGTGCACATATTTTGGTATATTTCCCTTTTTTCCTCCTTAGATAACCATATACCGCGCTTTGTCCAACAGGAAAGTGCAACTAGGTGCATCTGAACTCTACTTTGGAAATGAAATGTAGCAGTTAATTTGCAGCACTGCCAGCCTTTTCACAGCAGAATATAAAAGGACAACTACTTCAGACTAATGAAAGTGACAGTGGGGAGAGGTGCCTTTTAAACACTGCAAATTGGATGGGTGCATCAGAAGTGTAATTTTAAAGGAATCTGACAAGGTCGTTTGCAAAGAACAATCTTCTTGTTGAAAGGGTTTCAGACCTCCAAAACTTGGCACTCTTGAGTTTTCAGGGTACTTTTGAAGTTGGCAGACTGCCTATTTAATATAATTCTGGACTGTCATCCGAATTGTATCTTTCAGAGTTTCAGATTATCTCCTGTAGAAGTAAGTGGTGCTCGCCAGGCTGCCCAGGGTGGCAAACTTCAGTTTTTAAAAATTAAATTAGACCATCTTCACAAAAAGTTTCTCAAGGGAAAATTGAACTGAAATAATGTTAAAAGATATTTCCATTCAAATGTATGAATTTGTGACACTCTAACTTTTTTTTATGCTCCAAATTAAAGGTAAAATCCTTTTTCGATTCCTTTGAAATGAGGGAGGCTCCAGGTAGCCCACAGCAAAAGGCTTATGGAGGATTGATAGTGAGGGCTGTACTCAAGGACCCTGGAGACCTTTGTGGTCCTGGAAAGGTTTCCTCCACCCAACCCTGCCTAAGAGAATGCTGACTGGGTTGATATGGATTTATTCAAATCCTGATATGGAAGGAAAGTTCTCATTAGTTGCAGGTTCACATGGATTAGGAGGAAACTCTGGAACTCAGGATATGAAATTCATGTCACAAGTGAAATTGGAAGAAAATGAAAAAAGCAAGGAGCCATAGAAAAGCCATAGCAATGTGAACTGGTCTAAATACTAGGCATTTGTCACTGAGAGAAACTTCTGATCTATGTTGACTTGCACTGTGATAGGACAAGGGGGAATGGCTTTAAATCAATCATCTAATCTAAATCTATGCTTTAAAAGAGGGGAGATTCAGATTAGATATTAGGAAGAAATCCTTTACACTGAGGAGAACTGGATCAGGTTGCCCAGAGAAGCTGTGGCTGCCCCATCCCTGGAAATGTTCAAGGCCAGGTTGGATGGGGCTTGGAGCAACTTTGTCTAGTGGAAGGTGTCCCTGCTCCATGGCAAGGGGTTGGAACTGGATGATCTTTAAGTTCCCTTCCAACCCAAACCATTTTAGGATTCTATGAATCTGTGAATTATTTTCAGGGCCTTGGAGGCCAGAACCTGCTTATATCTTTCAAAGAGCAAAAGAGAATAAAATACTGAAATAACAAACGCTTGCTTGAAGTGAAAAGTACGTAAATATATAACATAGGAATAGAAGCATGTGGAAAAAGTTTGAAGTGGTGCATTGACTGGAAAATACTCATTTAATACAATTGTCTTCTTCTCCGCAGGGTGTAGTAGTCAGTGAATGCTGTCCAAGGCACCTTTGCTCTCAGCGCTTTGAGATGCACTCCCTTATTTCAATTTTGGTATGGACTTAGTTCTACTTATCCCTAAAAATATTCTCTATATTTTACAGAAGTTCCTGGGAATTAGCTGATTGTGGAGAAAAAGAAAATATGAAAACAGGGGTCACAGGTTGCTAGGAAGGGTCCTCAATGGATGTCTCCGAGATGAGCTGTTCACGGGCAGTCCTGTGCACAGCACTCTTATTCAAGGATGCTACTTAGAGGTGTCTGTCCTACTGTTTAATAGGTTTCCTGTCTTGGAAACTCATTTTCCCAGTTCCCACAGAAGAGATGGAAACAGGTACTCACTAGACTCATCTCTCACATGACTAACAGGATCACTGGAACAACTTGCCCAAGGAAGTTGTGAAGTCTCAATCCTCGCATGTGTTAAAAACTTGAATGGATAAGGCCCTCAGCTATCTACTACTCTAGTTGACTCTGGTCTGAACATGGGGGCTGGCCCAGAAATTCTCCAGAGGTGCTTCCTGTCCTCAGTGACTCAGTGAATTATGGTCTGGAGTGACTACATCCACAGTAAAAAGTTCAAATTTCCATGGGTAACCCTTACTTTGGCTTCTCTCTTTAGGGTGACACAAAAAATTGCTATGTGGTGGCTTTTGCAATGTAAGTATTCTGCCTAGACGTGGGCTGAAAACACCAAAATCTCACCACGTGTGTTATCACCATCTTTATTATTTAGGGATGGCTTCCAGTGTCCATAAAAATTTGTTGAATTTTAACTGGTGACTAAAAGGTTGTGTATTCCTCTAGTGCATCTCAGCTGTTCCACTTGACAATCACTCCATGCCTGACAGGTGCAGTAGGAGCTGGAGGAGGGAAGAGCTACATGGAACACTGGAGATGGACCTGCCATTAACACAGTTCTTGTGGACAGAGTGGCTCAGTGGGGAAGAGAATTCTCCCTATGCCCTTTTTCACGGACCAGCACAAAGCACCACCCAGTAGTTAAACACAGTCATTTATCACCTGAAGGGAATTTAGTGATGGTGGAATGGGTGGATATAATGAAGAGTTAGGAGTTTCAAAGCAAGAAATGTTCTTTGTTTTGGGTGGCGTGAAGATGAACATCTGACAAAGCTGGGATGAAGGCGAGCAAGGCAAAAATTGGGTTAAAGAGAAATTACTGGCTAAGATGGAGCGCAGTTCGGTTCTGAAGTGACATCTTGGGTGCAGTCACGTTAATTTAACAGCTATAACCTAGATAAGGAAGTCTTCTATGGGAAACAATCCTGACCTGACAAGGAATTGGGCAAAAGCATTTCTGTTTCCTACAACTTCACTTTCTTTGCTCAGATCCTCAATTCTAAGATTTAAATCCTCTAGGATTTTGTGAAGAAAACAGATTCCTCTTTACATGTATTTCCAGCTCTTTGATCTGGGAAATAGGGTCAGCTATTATGCACTGATTATATGAAGTACGAATTCTTTGATTAGCAAAATTTCATAATTTTTTCCACAAGTTCTGTTCAAAAATATCATTTTAGGCAAGGTGAACCTCTGGCATGAATGCGTTTCATCATTTTGTTAGAAGCAAAATCTCTTTAGGAGCTTTTATGTCTAAGGTCTCGCAGAGATTGAGGCAACTGACATTTAGTTTCGAGCTTCCGAATTGTGATCATTCGGAAAATTCTTGTGAGCCGTAAGTGGAAATGTTCTTAAGATGCCGGATAAGTGTATTTACTATTGGTCACACAGGTTAATATTATTGTACACATCCAATAATTACTAAAGGTCTTCTTATTGACTTTACTGTTTGAGAGAGACCATTTTTCCCTTAGAAACATTTATAATTGTTTTCCTGTAATTGTCCGAGCTAAGTTACAATTGTGTCATATAATGACCTTTAAAAACATGTGTAGAAAAGCCTGCAGCTGTTTCCTCCTTGGGTTCTCTCTACTGAGTTATATTTAAGCCAGTGTCTCTGAAACCAGGCAGTAATAAAAGGGATATTATCCTTAGCAAATATCTTAATCATGGTAAATCTCTGTTGCCCTACAAATGACTGCACGGAGGATTAGAGCGGAGTAAGCCATTTGCTGAATATCACTGCCACCTTTCCGAGGCCATTTAAGCGTGTTTAATTTTTCAGGGTGAAACATGAAACCCACTAATACAAATGTTTGCATTTGGCCTGAATTATATCCAGACTGTAACAGTTAGAGCAGGCTTAGGACCAGATTGTGAGTGATCTGTAGGAGGCCAGTTCTGCTTGGGAGAGTGAGAGAGAAAAATTCATATTTGTTCCAGTCCCAGCTCTCTTATGTCACTTGCGCTGCCTCGCTTCTTTTCAATATTTATGTAAGGCTATTATGGGGTGAAGTACCAGTAAATATATGGATGATGCTTAGCTCTGTGTTTTTTTAATATCAATCACAGTCCTTACTGCCATCCAGTGCCTGGGAGCCATCAGTGTCTGGCTTGGGTTCATCCTGGCTAAAATGGAGGTGACAATGGTATGAAGTACGAAATACTTCCAGGGACTTGTGTCCTCCATAGCATCACTTTCTATCTGTTTGTTTATGCAGGTTTCTACCAGGTTGCCCAGAAACACTGAGATTCCCTGTTTTCCAGTGGTCAAGCTTAAGGGAACCTTTTGGGAGTCTGAAGTACTGCTGTGCATTTCATGCTTTCTTTTTTCCTTCCTTTTGAGAAAGCAGTATCTTCTCTCTGTGCCTGCCCAGACAACTGCAGCCCTAACCAGTTTGGACTCAGCCAGAGCCTTGGGAACTGGCAGCTCCAGGAGGTGTTTCCTGGGGCAGAATTCATTGACTGTGAGGTGACATCTGTTTCAGGTGGCACAACCCTCTTACTCTGCACCGCAGAGTGTTAGGAACACATCACCCACAAACTCCCCTTGTTCCCAAGGAATGTGCACTCGGGCTCACCTCCCCAGGCTGATTTCTTGAGCCTTCCATCAGGCAGCTTTCCCCATAAGCCCTGAACACGACTTCCCAGAGCGGCTACGAGGGTAAGAACAGCGAATGTGAGAGACAGTGTTTTGTTGTTCATAGGATCATGGAATCATAGAACAGTTTGGGTTGGAAAGGACTTTAATGACCATCTTGTTCTTGTTCCAACCTCCCTGCCATGGGCAGGGACACCTTCCACTAGACCAGGTTGCTCACAGCCCCATCCAGCCTGGTCTTGAACACTTCCAGGGATTGGGCAGCCACAGCTTCTCTGTTCCAGTCCCTCACTGCCCTCACAGTAAATAATTTCTTCCTAATAGCCAGTATAAACCTGCCCTCCTCCAGCTTAAGACGATTCCCCCTTGTCCTGTCACTACATGTCCTTGTGAAAAGTCCCTCTCCACCTCCCATGTAAGCCCTTTAGGAGCTTACATGAAGCAGTTGCTTTTAATTGTCTTATGACTGCTGGACTGATCTTCAGGAAAGATGCTGATGTCTGTCCATCCCAGGGTTTACTGTGCTCAATGCAATATTTTTTGTGTTTAAATCCCAGGCGTTTCCAAATGACAAGCCTGACTTTGAATGGTCAGCAGAATTTAATAAAAATTATAAGGCCTTTAAATGAGACCATAGGACGTGTGGTTAAGCAATCAGTTATACTTGGTAATGGGGAGATGTAGCTAATAATAACCAAATTGAAAGAGGAAATTGAGTTAGTGCCTTGTAAGAAATGAGACCTTCACAGAGGACCCTCTCATTAGAGACTTCAAAATTGTTCTTTTTCTAAACTCAATCACCTATTTCATATTTCAACCACTTCAGCCAGTCACAAGTATTGTTTCCTGTGACAATGGTTTATCATAAACTATGTATAGATTGTCCTATTGGAGAGTTTGTGTCTTTGTGCTTTTAGCTTGAACCCGTGTTTTTTCCCTAAGGAAGAAAGAAATTCTGTTAAGTTGATAAAGTTTTATTATACTCTGTTAAGCTTTCTACTGTATAGGCAGGTTAAAGCTTTGATTTAATTTCCCTCATAGAAAGAACAAAATTCCCATGGGAGACAATTACAGATGAAGATGAAACCCTTTGGTCTGTTCAGTGCATCTTTCAGATGCTTTAATGGTGATTGGGGATGAAATACCTACGTAGATAAAGTGGTCATAGAATAATAGAACTATTTGGTTTAGAAAAGCCCTCTAAAATCATCAAGACCAACCATTAATCTGACACTATCAAGTCCACCACTGAGTCTTCACAGGTATTTGAGATTTCTCTCTTTTTACATGCTCTGAAGTTGCAGAGAGCTTCTATTTCTGGTCCCTGCCATTGTTTTATACACTCAGCTGGTCGTGGGTTTATCCCTGTAGGTACTGCTGAGGGATGTCTGCTCTTTGCACACACTCTCCCATGAATGAGTGAGGACTTAATTGTGTCTTCCCCTAGAGGGATGGATCAGAAAGTGTTTTCACATTCACTAAATATTTTAGAGGTTTGAAAGTTTCTCTGCAGTGGGATAAAAACTAGAAATGTTCACAGATTTTTGAAAAAGGCTTCAGAGTGTGAAGGAAAATTATGTACTGGAGTAGGGTCCAAGGTTAAGCTTCTCATCTGGACTGAGAAGGTTTGGACCAGGGTTTTCACGTTCCTGTTGATGCTCTCATCACCAGGTAATTGGCTATTTTGAGGAGGCTATTTTCTGGCTTCAAGTAGGAATTTCCAAGTTGAGCGTGAGGAGTCATTTTGTTCTGAGATGTTTTGTTTAAATCAGTATGCCCCTGTTTTGGTATAACACAGGTTTTCTCCATGCAGTTTCTTCTGAAAAAGTCTAATGTAGGGTAGAAATTATCCCTTCTTTGAGCATGGATTAAAACGGATGACCTCCTGAGAAGTCTTCCAACCTAAATTCGTCTATGATTTAACTTGGAAAAATTACCCTCCATCTCCAAAAAGGAAAAACGATTCTTGAACCTAGAGTTACAATAGAGTAAAAAATGTCACTTTAAGTGCTAAATGCCATGGTCTAAAGACTTAAGTATTAACTTATAAACTAATTATTAGCTAGTGTTCTCGGTTGCTGAGTAGTTTTATGCATGTGGACTTTGCATAAGTTCACATATATATATATATATCTGCGTGTGTGTGTGATATTGGACACAGAGAACCTTTCAAGGGAAGGACAAAAATCATGTCTATGCCAGTAAGTGACACAGGGCCAGGGGCAGCCCCAGGCACTGGCTGATGCTCGTGTGCTCTATGCCACAACTTTGACCTGGTACAAGTAGAGGCATTCAAGAGGAAATGACTGGTCATGCTTAGGATTTTACCATGGGCCACAGACCATTCCTGTTTATCAGTCTGGATGCTGTTGTGGCTACATTTCAAATGGTAAATAACACAAGCAAGTGGAAGGTCACTCTGCAGAGGCTGGGCAGGTTGAGGTTATATTCCTGGCTCTGCCCTGAGTTGGCTGGGGTGTCCCCAGACACGCCACTTCAGTTTTTTCAGTCTCTTTATGCCACTTCCATTTTCTTAGCCTCTTTCCTTCACATATGTAAATGTCTTGCTGCAAAGACTCAGCTTTTCAAAATAGTGTTTGTTTTCTGTGGTGTGTTGGCAGGCTCACATGGGAAGGGCCTATTCTAGGTTGGGACCTCTAGAGGTTCCCATAATCCAAATAATAATGGTAAAGAGAAGGGAATGACATGTGATTTCCTAGGAAATGATTGTCCAGTCTCCTTGAGAGATGTAAACTGAGTGATTGCTCTGTGTGTACCAGCTCTACAACAGCAAGAGTTCCCATTTCAAGAAGGATTTGGGGACAAGCTTTTGCATATCTGTGTTTGCAACAGGCAGCAGCAGCTTCCATAATTAACAAGTTTAGCTTCTATTGGATCTACCATGGAAGAACTGCTGTGAAAAAAAAAAGCTGTGGAGCATGATTATGTTTGCATTTGAGCTTCCGGGATATAGAATAAAAGCTGGGCACATAAAGGGCTGCTCCATGGGTGAGACAGGTTCCTAAAGATCAGCTTTTACCTTCCCTTGCCGTATTACCATGTAGAAAACTCTCAAATGCCACGCCTCCTCACTTATTTGTCTGCAAAATGAAATTCTTGGCTATTTACCAGAACTGACATGTGCTGGGTTAAAATAGGTTCATTAAATGTGCTGATAATGCCAGAGAGGAAATGTGTAATGGGACAGATGAGTGTTCCTGTAGCAAATGCAGTGCTAAGGCTGGGGGTGTGCTCGGGCTGGGGTTGTGCTGGGAGCTGATGTGCACCCCTGGGCCCAGAACCACTTCTACCTCTGCCAAGCTCACCCCATGGGGAGGTGAGAGGGTCCCGCCTTGCTGGCAGCCCACCTCTGGATCAGCTGAGTAATTAAGTATTTGTTTCCTTCCAGATGAATACAAGAGTAAAGTAGCCTGTGAAGATGACAAGCTGAGGCTGAGCTGCAAGAAGAGCATGGTGATAGCCATTTACTCTGCTATCTTTGGGAGGACACAAGGAGGCAGCCTGGAGTGCCCATACCAAAACCTAGGGATGCCCATGATTGGTAAGCAGGGGAGTGGCTTGATGACACGCTGATGTGGGCAGGGTGATTTCATTTACAGCAGAGGTGATTTCAGCGGGGTGATTTCATCACAGCAGAGCTGGCACAGGTCCTGGTTAGAAAAGCAGGGCTGGGACATGCAACCTGCCACGGTGGTGGTCCAGATGTGTGGTACCTTGTCAACCGCAGCGAGCTTCATCATGAGCACCAAACCGAGGTGCAGCTGTATGTCCTAGCTGAGTTATCAAGCCACGGGTTTTTCACAGATTCATCTGGTTATATGACTGAAGGTGCTTGAATTTCTTGTTCAATTTTCTGTCTTCGTGGTGGTTCATACACTGAACCTCTGCCTGTAATATGGAGGAGCACATTATCTGGGGATGTCGTGTACCATCTGCAGCCACCGAAGCCTTGACATTGCATTTAAACTTTTACTGAAGTTAAAGCAAGGGAGCAAATTCAAAAAGCAAGTTGTTAAGTTTCATCATGTTACGGTTGGCTTACAGTACCTTCAAGTAGGTTCTTTTCTCTCAGAATATCAGAGTCTCTTACAGTCATGAGTTAAAGATAAATAATTGAAAAACATTCACTGGAACTATCTGTTCTTGAACCAATGTGAAATGACTTTGAATATTTTAGGCCGTGGCAGAGAGAGCAACAGCCACAGTACAAAATCCTGTGCTCAGCATTCCTCATAATTCTTCTCTGCAGAGCTGAGAGGGAATTAACTGGTTTCCCAAAGGAATTGCCTCCAGAGAGGGAAAAGCTTCAGAGAAGACTGCACAGGGAAGCTTGATCTGGTGCTATTGCCTGTGCTGGGATCTGTTCAGCTGTATCTGGGGGTCTTTGGCTGCACAGCTGCTGATCCAATGCCCTTAAGGAGTTAAATGCTACTCAAATGGAAGCATGTCAAGTGAGTGCTTGGAAATATGATACGCAGATGATGGGTGTCAGTAGAAACCCACAGGTGGAATGAGGCCAGTCAGGTTATTTGTGCAGCATGGCGAATGTCTTACTTCTGTAGCTCTGACAATCTGAGCACTTACAGCACAGCTCAGCAGTGCAGGGTCTCCTCCCCAGTCCCGTGGGTGAGATGCATGATAGCAGAGTCAGCATCCTGCAAAAAGTTATCTCCTGTAGCCTGAAGTGACCAGCATTCCTAGATGTGCTCCTGTAGTCCCCCAGTTGCCAGGTAGCAGAAGCCAAAACAGATGTGTGTGGCAGGTTAGCCTGAACCTCTTTGGTGTGGTGTTTGGGATGGGAGGAGTGTGTGCACTGGTTGCTGTGGTGGTTGGGCTGCTGGGTGAGAACTTGCCAAGTCAGTGAAACAGGATGGGTTTCTGGAGCAGACCTGAGCCCCCCACTCCATTGTCCTTGCTGAGAGAGCAGGAACAGGCACATACCAGGGACAAGGCACCAGCACAGGGACCCACTCTTCAATGTCAGCGTGAAACAAAACTCTATGTAAAGCCACAGAGGGTAAAGTTTTGCACTTCTTTGCCCAGCTGCAAAGTCATGAAACTTGTACTGGCTGAGAGCAGGGTATGTGGCACCAGAAAACGGGACGAGAGGCACGAGCAGGGAGAACAAGCAGTGGGGTCTGACAGCAGGGCTGCACGTGCCATTGGATCTCTAGTGCCTGTATGCCCTGCGGTTCTCAAACTGGCCTTGTGAGCTCTACAAATTGGGATGTTTGCCCAAGGAAATGAGGTGTCAGATCCTGGAGTGCAGCACACAGTCTGCTGCTGGGATGAGGCAGGGACTTCCTCCAGTGTCAGCTCCTAAATGAAACTACTTACATGAGCAGGCTCAGTACAAGACGGTGTAATGCCAAGTCAGGGGTGGGAATGCTGAGGAGGCTTTATGCTAAAATCCAGCTCAAGGTCTTAAGCTGTGCATTGATGCTAAAAATGACCGAGTCGTTGGACAGGAGCAAATATCCACGTTAGGAATTGCTGGGGTCTCAAGTATCTGAAGTCAGTCTGGTGCTCCTGGGGTGCTGTGGGAGTAGGTATGTCCTGCCTGCATAACAGCAAAGGGAAGGTGGGAAGGCTGTTTGGACCATCTTCTGGCTGCATGCCCAGCAGGGCTGGGGAGGAGATGTGAGGAACTCACCATGGAGCAGTGACTTCCTCAGGCTTTCCCAGGCATTTGGGCACTGTGTGTATAGGGTGAAGGACAGACTATAGCTGCTGATGTTGATGTTTCCCTGCATGCTGAAATCCTGAGCGAATCGTGGGGGTGAGCTTAACTAAAAGAAAATCAGGGGTGAGCAGATGGTCATCCCCAATTCATCATGCTCCAGCCCTTAAACATGTTTGGGAGAAGTTGTTCAGGTTTCTTCAGCTACAGCTCACTGATCCCCTTGGCATGAGGCAGTCTCTGCTTATCACGACCTTCCCTTCATCTACCAGCGTGAGCTGACCCAATGTGGCAGAGCTCCAGGGATGCAGGAACAAGAAGGCGAGTTGTGGCTGTAGTTAGCATTTTCTCTTGGCCCCACAGGAGAAACTGCTGTAGGATCCTCCTCCAACCCAAATCAGCAAAAAGCACGTTGACAAGGTGCTTCCCCATGGCACCCTGCAACACTCCCATTCCTGCATCCAGTCATAGCAGTGACGGGAGCGGGTTGTGCTCCCAGCTGCCACGACTGATTGTGCGAGCAGCACTCAGGGTGCCCCAGCCTGCTTCAGAAACTCTGCTCCTCTCACAGGCCTGCCTAGCCCAGCAGGCAACTCTGTACCTTCAGGAGCAGGTGGAAACATCACAATTTATAAATCAAAGCTTTTGCTAGCTGGAGAGCATTTCCCTGCACGTTTCCACAGCCCTGCAATGTGGCGAGGGCTGCTCCGTGGCAGCCTTTGATCCCAAACATTCACAACAAGATGATCTTACAAACATGACCGCATGAGTCAGACTTTGCAGCAACATCCAGTTCCTGTAAGGCAGAAGCTAGCTATTTTCTGTACATGGGAGATTTATTCTGTTTGAATTTCATGGGACTGATGATTTGTGTCAAGTCCGAGCCTCGGCAAAGGGCCTTTTGCTGGGAAGTAGGCCCTGCACAAGTTCGCAGTGATTATTTATATTCATGCAGCCTGAGCCACTTGATGAGTGGAGAAGCCATACTTGCACCAAAAGTGGTGAGGATTATCTTTTCTTCCTCTCCTAGTGAAAGACAGTTCAAAAAATTTGATTCCATTTTTCTTTCTGTGGACAAAATGCACATTTGGATTGAATTTAGAAATCTACAGGTGAGGCTTTTAAAGAACTGAGGTCTAACATGGGGAGGAGAGCTTTGCATATGTGAGGTAAACCAATGCAATTTGTGTTNCATGGGGAGGAGAGGTGGCCTAATAGAGCTTTGCATATGTAAGGTAAACCAATGCAATTTGTGTTGTTTTTACCTTTAAAAACAAGACCTTGTACTCCTGTAGAAGTGTTGAGGACATAAAGTCCACCAGCGGTGAATTTCCGGGATTCTCCCTCAGGTGCTCAGGTGGTTTCTGATGTATCCTGGTGTTGCAGTCCTTTTAACCCAGCTATTGCTGTGCTGCTTTTTGGTGAGGAAAGATCCCCAAGTCATCCTTCACATGCCATGCCATGCCATGCCATGCCATGCCATGCCATGCCAGACACACGCTTTCTCTTTGTATAATGTCTATATGAATGTGCTTAGCATCTGTGAAGAGAAAGTTATGGTGGAGAAGCCCATCCTATCCCTGTCATGTTAAAATGAAAATCTGTCAGGATCCTCTTTTAACTGCAAACATGCTGAAACTTGTGTCTCTGACCGTAATGGGAAACCCCTGCAAACAGCTGGACCCCTCCTTGAATGCCTTGGGAACTCTGAAAAGCTCCTAAAAGAATTTGACCTTATTTGTAACTCTCTTAATAAAGCCTCCACTTTGCTGCCAGCATGTGCAGAGAGCATACACAGAGCATGGGGAGGTCTCTGGGGAAAGGGCTATTTACAAGCAATGAACCATTAATATCCCTCAGCCAAGTGAGCCCTTTGCCCCTTTTTCCTGCTGTTTACAGCTGCCTCTGCCTGCATCTCCAAGTGGCTTGTTTATTCCGAGAGAAGCAATTTAAAAGATGGCCTTTTCCTACATGTATCTGAGTGCAAGGTAGTGATCTAATTAGGAGACTGAGGAGGAAGAACTGGGATGTAAAATGATTACCCTTTTTATTGCTTAGTGGAACAATATCTTTGGTCATATTCAGGACACCTGACCTGTTCATATTATTCATTTTTACAGTAGCTCCCCCCCGAAGCACAGAGAGTGAGATGGATGCTTTCAGCTGACCTCTAACATAGGATCCAGGACTCCTCCTCAAGGACCCCGTCTTTCTCCATCACGTATACAAAAAGCCCAAAGCAATTTAATTGCTCATCCTGGGTAGAAGGAATCTGGGCTTGGTTTTGGAGTCGGTGCAAGATCGTGGGAACCCTGTCTCCACAGCCTTGCTCTGGGTCCTGGGGTGTGGGTTAGGCTGAGTACTCTGCTGAGAGTGAAACGTCTTTGTCACTTAACATACAAACTCTCTCCTGCGCCTCTCTAAAGGGGAAAAATGAATGTGTTTACAAAGCCCTGAGGAAATTTAGAACTTCAGTGGCACTCTCTAACTCATGGACTCTGATAATGGAAGAGCAGAGGAAGGAATTCAGCCAATGAGCCAGTGCTTTAGGTGCTCATTCCCTGGCATTTTAGTGCAGTGACAGAAGGTGATCCAACCCAGTTTGTTTTGATTTCCCCCTCTTAATGCAGATGTATATAAGACTTGCAGCAGAGTCCTCATATAAATATTTATTACACCATATAAATAATGGACCCTTCTAGTTTGTTTATCTGTGATCAGATCTAGCATGTGAACGAATATGAAATACATGCAGTAAAAAATCCATTTTATTGCAGGGTACATGTTCCTGCCAGCACAAGAGCTGGCTTTAAGAAACTGCTGCCCCTCCGTCTGTGCATTTCTGTCTCTCTTCTGCTTCACCATCCATGACCATTTTCCATCCCAGTCCCAATAGTACAAGGCTGTGGCTGTGCTCTAACCTTGGTCTTAAGTCAAATGCTCGAAAAGAAAAGGTCCCTGAAGCGTGGAGCTGGACCAATGAGGAGTCGTAATCCCTGGCAATGATGGGGGAAGCAGAGGGTGGCTGGGACTGTGGGAAGGGGTGGGATATCCATGGAAATCTGTGCTGGTCAGACATTGCCACATAGCACAGCTGACCTTCAGCGGATCCAAGTGGCTGAAGCACTCTTGTGCTTCATCCTGTTTCCCTGTCTGGCTTTTAAAGCAGCTGCAGGGCTGGGTCTGTGGGATGAGCAGCAGCTGGGGGGGTCAGACCCTGTCGTTCCTCTCTATAGAGCACACCAGGCTTCCAAAGCACCCCTCCTGTAGGTGTGACTCTGTGTATGCTTCGTTTACATTCAGGGCAGAAACTACTTTATTATGTGTATAGCTCATGATTAAGAACATGTTTTTAGAGGCCAATCTGTTTGTATGCAATAAAACCCACAAGTATCCAAATCTGAAGGCTAAATAAATATCAGTTGCTGTTTAATTCACATATCATACCTTATTAAATTTAAATTGAAATGCAGTTCCCATTTAGAATGCTGAGTTAAAGTGGGACAAAGTCTGCTTTCAGAAAGTTGTTCTTCAATTTTAGACACTTTATGTGTTTCACTTTTTGTCTCAAAACACCGGGAGGTAATTAAAATCACTTTACAGCTGTTTCTAGAAAACTCCAACTATTGTTGGATTCCATAGAGCTGTAAAAATGATTTATATGAAGTTGTTTTTATATGCACACAATAGCTTTTTTTTTTTTTTAAATGAAAAAGTCCATTCAAATGTGAGTCTGGACAAGATCTTTCTCTAAACCAAGGTTCAAGTTGGTTTTGAAATGCTGTTTACAGTGGAGTATGACCCCATGCAGTGATTGTAATTAAAAATTCTGGGACTAGTGATTTAAATAGCACTAGCAGGCTCTGTGATGCTATCGGTATGATATTTGAAGAAGTAAAGTGAGTATTTGTATCAGTAACATCAACTTCTTTAGTGGCTGATCTTATAAAAGATACCTGTTGCCCAACTATTAGTTAAAAGCAAACCCAAAATATAATCCTAACAATAAAAGGGCAGAATTTAAGAGATTTAAATCTGTAGCATCTCAATTTGTTCCCATGGAGTTGCTCTGAATGAAAACCAGTGTAACTTGTTCAAAACTGATAAAGTTCCTCTTAAAATAATTCAGATGTCACTCAAGAATATTGCAAAATTGCCACGCTGGTGAATTCTGAACCTGAGTAACAAAGGTAATGTGAAACCTGTGAGTTTGCAGGCATGCCATGCTTTATTTTAGGAACCACGGCAAGAGGTGACTTGCAGGCTCTGTCAGCTGGGTAATCTCTTTAGAAAATGGGCCAGTCCTGCAGCTTCTGAAGTCCAGACCTTGCTTCATCCTAGGTCTAGGAACCTGTTGACTATCCCCATGTACAGGAAAATACTTTTTTTTGGGCTGGAATGAATAGGAAGGAGAAATGAACTCAAGGACTTCACAGAGCAGTGCATTGAATGCATCATCTGCTCTTCTACTGAGTGATGCTAAAGCTTCTACCTTCTTTGCTTCTTATCTTGAATGCCTTACAGCCCACCATCAACTCTGCTGCAAATTAAATAATAACATTTTGCCGTCATTGCCAGACCAAAACTTCTTTGTTCTCTGAGACTTCTTGGAGCCATGTTTGAAGCTGTCCTTGGATTCTCATTTCATCCCCCAAACCCAAGAATTGTTATTAATTTGCTCAACTTTGCACACTCTAAGTCAGCCCCTGCAAAACTGGAGGCTCATATATTTCACATGAGTTCTGGTTCCAGATACAAGGGTGATAAGATGATTTAAGTTCACATTAATAAACCAAGTGTTCCTAAATGTAACTATAGGATTTGTAATTAAACCTGTAATCGATCCTTCAGTTGCAGTCTCTAAACGTGATTGGTTTCTTTTAAGATAATTTTCTCTTTTCTGGCCTACCGCTGAAGTTTCCAAAGTTTTATGAACTGTGTGGTGACTAATTTTTCTCTCTCTTTCTGTAAAACATACTTTTTTAATGTAAAACTGGCCCTCTCTGCACACCCTTCTAATGTTTGGATATAGATTTCCTTTCTAGCCAGTTGTTTTCAGTGGCATTGTGCAAGACATACATACTAATACAGCTGGATCAATGTGAAATTCTCTGCTGCTATTTGTAATAATGATGTTGACCATTTATCATTTTAAAATACTAGCGGGGAACTTCACCTTTTAATTGTTTTGGGTTTCTGTCCTGAGCTTCTCCTGCAAATACACTTCGGCTTCTGTACCTTTTTTTGTTTAAGGGCAGTCTTTGGTTTCTATTGGCTGAACTTCACATTGGTTGGTCTTAAGGATACTCAAGTATTTGTAGTTTGGTTTTTTCCCTCTTGTCTTGTGGATCTAGACCCAACTCACTTCTTGTGTCCTCTACAGGGGCTTGTGTGCCATGGCAGGGAGGAGAAATCCAGTGCATTTCAATTGCCCCCAACTGAAACTGTGTGACTGCCTTACGCTGATAAAGAAATTACCTCCCAGGGCTGCTAACCAAGAGAGAAAGTGGACAAAATCCATCTTTATTAACAGTCTTCTGCACTGGCTTTTAATGAGAAAATCGAACTTAATGGGCATGGGCTAAGTCGAAAATGCCTGGGGTTTGATGTATGGCACAGAGTGCAGACTGACTCATTGATATTCCGTGAAGACATCCTTCACAGGCTGCTGGATGGCTAATTTTGGCTGAAGCAGAGGCTTAGGCACCTCTAGCAGCTGCCCCTTTATGAAGGAGCTGATGTTTGTATCAACCATAGCTAATGGAACATCTTTAAAATATATGAGAAAGTGCCCAAAACCAGGAGAGCTTCCTTCCGTCTTGCTTGTGATAGAGGTTCTTTTGCAGATTGAGGCAGTCACTCCTAGGTGAAGGAAAACATGAAGGAATTTAGGCAGTTGCTTCACCTGCAAGGTTGGGGTCACTTCCTGCTTGTGTCCTTTTTGCCATTCCATTGAAATTTGCTTTCTCTTTTGGCAGACAAGTGGATAACCACAGCAGTGATTCGGACATCTGTCAGCTTTCTTTGCAAGAACTAAATTTCTCTCCTTTTAGTTAATTGACTCCTTCCATCTTTCATTCTGTCCTCTCAGATTCATCGCTCCCAGCAAGTAACTTTTCCTCTTTTGTTTTTGAGCAGGAAATCAGGCTGCGCCTTTTGGAGAAAAATCCTGTCCTCTGCTTGGGAGGAGTGTCCTCCTCGAGCTGTCAAATGTTTGTAAATTACCTCCCTCAAGGGAAAGCTTATCTTAAGTTGATCCTTTCACCTGCTACTCAAAAGACAACAAGGACAGCTAGGGTTCAGCTGATGGTTTAAATTCGAGATATGGGTCTGCTCCTGATGCCTTTACACTGAGTCAAAGCATCCCACAGAATTTATCTCTTGATCAGGTACCACCAATCCTGTTCCAGTTCCTAATCACTTACCTCACATGCACTGCTAGAAATAGTATTTTAGGCAGTGACGCTCTTCCTGAAGCCTTTAATTGTGGCCAATCATGTGGTCCTTTTGACACTTCAAGGTATTATAGTTTGTTGGCTGAAAAAAAAGTAGAATGAGGGCCCCATTTTTCTTAAAAATTCACAGACTCAGAGAGTCTGACTTACCTTCTTATGAGTGGGTGGAGTTTTTTCTCAGGCTCCATTTTTCTTTCTTTTTGAAGTGCATGCATGTCAATATTGGGTTGAGCTCCATGCCCTTCTGCCTCTCCAGATCCATGCACAGCCTTTGGAAAACACTACCTGGCAGCTTTCCAGCATGCTAACGTATTCACCTGTCCAGCCGTGCATGGTCCTGCTTGCTCTGGACAGCCTGTCTCCTCTGTGCAGCCACCCACCTTTGCAGGCTCAGCATGGCTGTGCCAGGTGAGTCTGATCCTGAGCAGATAAACAGATGAACAGATGTTCTCAAACATCTGCAATACGCCCAACTTCACTGTGGGATTAGTCACCCTTCTCAAAACTTGGTGTTTAAATCTGTTTGTGGATCCATCTGTGATGGCTGCTGCTTTGGAAGAGGCTCCAATCTCCACCAGAGCATCTAAGAGTTACCAAAATGCAAAAATTAAAGAGTTTGGAAACATTCTTTCAAACCCAGATAGGTTTTGCAATCAAAAGCAGCAATGTATGGCTCGGATTTCAGCTTTGGATGTGTCACCCTTACTGGAGAAAAACAAGTAACACTGAGTAACCAAAATTAAGGATATGATTAATAGGCATTGGCTCCAGTTTCTTTTCTTTTTTTTTTTCTTTCACCAGGAAGAGGTCATAAAGAAATAGTCATGCTGGGAAGCAGCCTTAGACTGACTAAAATCCATTCATTGTGGTGAGCTTGATGATATGGACATTACATCACCGAGACCAATTCCAGTTTTAAAGCCAACGCTGTCTGCAAGCTGCAGCTGGTAAAATCCTCCATCGTGGCTCTGTTGCCCTGATTTGGGTTTTCACCCTGACAGAGGCTGGGCTGATGGAGTAGATCAAGGAGTCATATCATACTAAATGCAACTGGTAAGATGAATTACCCACCGAGGGCTTAGACTAAGGGTTGTGAAATCAAACTGGCCAGTGGTCTGCATTTGGGAAGCGATCCTGCCAGGAGAGGGAATTCACCTTGCACCAGAAGCAAGGCTGGAGGGAAGTGCAACTTCTAGAAAGTGGGGCCAGAGGTGAAGAGAATAAAGTGAGCTGATCCCACTCCCCCCCCAGCCCCAACTTTAGCTGAAAATACCGGATTCAAAAAGCATAGCTGATGCCTTTAAACACTTTCACATGTGAAAGTTTCACCATAGCCAGGATTCATATTTGCTCTCTGGCAGTGTACTGAAGCAATCTAAGACTAATGAAAGCCAAGGGTAACTCTGGCCCGACCTCTCCAAGAGGGCTCTCTATCATCTATGAGGTCTTAAAGCAGTTTTTATTGCCTTACCCTGGGATTTGAGCTCTGTGGACTTTAAGAGGTTCTCAGCAGGGGCCTGGCTTTGGTTAGCAATACTTACCTCAGACTTAGTGATATGGTGTTGGCATTTGTGAGCATCCTTCCCACATCTCTGACACATGGGATCACTTGTTTTTCACTTGTGCCAGGGTGGTATCTCATAAGACATTTGGAATTTGCATTTAGCAAGCAAACAAGCAGCAGAAGAAAGGAGATCGTAGAATGTGAAATCATTAAGGTTGGAAAAGACCTCAAAGATCATTGAGTCCCACAGTAATGCTGCCCTCAATGAGCATGACATCTGGTACAATAAGCGCCATGTCTAGTCTCCTTTTTCTGAAGACCTGGAAAAAAAGAATTTGGCCAGCTGAAGGGGACCAGAGCCCAACTCTGCCGCACCACATTGCTGGGCTTGGCTTCCCTGTATCTTTTTGCCAGGCTAACTGCATGATTTATGGATAAAACCCCTCTGTTTTCTTGCCTCTCTGAGCTCTGAGGATGGGCACCTGGAGGGGAAGACTTCTGACCTGGAATCACCTTCTGAAGAGGTACTAATATAATTGGAGCTCTCTCTTCAACGAGCTCCCCAAGGACTTATTTACATTTGGAAGTTAAGTTACCTACGTGCACTTCATAACATCCAACAGGAGTGAAGTTCAGTGTTTCTATAAGCCTGAGACACAGGGGTAAAAAGAGAATACAATGTTGTCCCTTCTAGAACTCCCAGTGACCTGGTGGTGACTGTGATTTATGGAGGTGCTGTAGTCTCATCTATCACTCAGCCACCTCTCAGATGTACTATTGACATTTTCAGTGCTCGTTAGTGAGGGAGTAAAGATGCCTGAATATGACATTTCGGCATCCAGCTAAATGAACTCCTTATCACAAACCCTTTGAAGTGTGTAAGGAAGATGGTCCCATTTGGAGGTTTTGATTGCTGCTCTTACATTTTCCAGTTCAATGTGTTAAGTGGAGGATGAACATGTTGACAGACCAAGAAATCCACGACTGGAGACAGAGCTAATTTCAGTATTGATGCAGTCCTCCCTCAAAACACTGCAGGCTGCTTGCCCTGGCCTATATGGGAACGCACAAGGCACTTTTGCTTAGAAATTGTGTGGAGGCAAAACCAGGGAAAATTCCCTGTTGAGAGCGAAAGGAAATCTTTGAAGTGAATACTTGGCCAAAATTTGTGCCTAGACCCCATTTCTTTTTTTTTCAGGGCTAGAAAAATATGACTGTTTCCAGGAGAATGGCTCCGGTCTTACCATGGGGAAAATGAGAAGAGTATTTGGATTTGCCATGTGGGAGCCTGTTGTTGTCAGTAGAGTTTAGCTGGATCCTGTAACATGGGTGCCTCAGATGACTTTATGCCACTCCTGCGTTCACCAGATTATGGTGTTCATTAGGGTCTGAAGGTCAGGGAGAACAGTAAGACTTGCCTAAATTGTGACTGTTTGCAGCAAGAGCCAAGGAAATGGAGTACTACAAGAGACCTCCACTGTGCTATATTGAAGTCACGCTGGCAGCCACTTAAAAGCAGTCAGATTGCTTGAAATCTTCAGTAATGACCTGGATAATGGGACGGAGTTCGTACATGGTACCAAATTGGGCAGGACAGTTGTTACAGCTTAACTGGAATACTGAAGGGTCCAGTTTGGGGCTCTCCAGGTAAAGAGAGATGTTAAAAAACTGGAGCAAGTCCAGTGAAACTCCACCAAGCTGTTCAGGGGCCTGGTGCAAACAGCGTGTGGGAGAATGCTGAGGGACATGGGGTTGTTCACTCTCCAGAAGAGAAAGCTTAGGCTGGGATCTTATTTCTGTTTTTTACTAAGGAATAGGTGGTTCTACAGAAGATTCTTCCTGGAAATGCACAGAAGAAAACAGCAGATGAGCACCAAAAGCAATGAACACAAGTTGCAGCAATAGAAACCTGATTACATACAAGGAAAAAATTCTTCACCTGGAGAGGGGCTTAGCCCAGGATCAAGTGTCCAAGCAGTTTGGGAAATATTCCTCTGTGGAGATTTTCAAAACTTGTTTGGGCGAATTCCTGAGCAACCTGATGTAACATCAAAGCTGGCCGTCCTTTGGGCACGAGGTTGGAGTGGACAGGCTCCAGATATTGCTTTCAGCTAAATTATTGGATGATTTATGTGCCGCAGTTCCAGCAGGCGACGTTTTCCCCTGGATATATTTTTCATCCTATGGTTTGCAAAAAGTCCATGTAAAAGAGGCTTTTACAGTCTCGGTGCCCTACCTTCTGTACGAGGGGCTTTCATCTTCACCTGTAATTGAAGCATAGAGAGTCCCTTCTGCTGTTCTGCTCATTTTGGCTGGTGCAAGTTGAGCTAGAGAAACCTGGCAACTGGAGAGTTGAGGACTTCACTGCTGATATTTGTGAATATGGGGCCTGGTCTGTCGCCAAAGAAGTTGAGTATGTAGGGTCACATGGATACTAGTAAATGAGTAGTACCAGGGGCACGGGTACTGGAAATAGATCTGTAGTGTGAAGTTGTAGCATGGTCCATGGTACAGTTTGTTGTGTTGGCCCAGATAACTCTCCTAGGCAGTCCAGAATATCATAGAATTCTGGAATGGTTTGGGTTGGAAGGGTCCTTAAAGATCATCTTGTTCCAATCCCCCTACCATGGGCAGGAACATCTTCCACTAGACCAAGTTGCTCAAAGCCCCATCCAACCTGGCCTTGAACACTTCCAGGGATGATTTGAGGTTGGTTGTAGGACAAGGACTGGGTATCATCACTCTGATCTGGAGAGTAAGAGTGTTTAACAGCACGGTTGTGGGTTGTGCCATCATTGCTGGCCTCAAGGCTAGAGATGGTCCAGGGTAAGTTTTCATTTACCAGTGAACGTGTACCCAAATAGTGCAGGCTGGACCTGGGCATTGCTAAAATGCCACGAAGGATTGCAGTGTTAGGACCTTCTCTGGCAGATGGAGCTACCTAGAAGCTACCTAGAGGTATCTGGGTATCTTGGGCTACGTGGAAGAGGCTCCTATAACTCAAGCTACATCTGCATTTGTTGTTGGGCTGGTGAAGGGTCTAGAGCAGGGTCCCACAGCTCCCTCTGGGCAGTATGACATGTTAATTTCAGTGGGTATCACGGACAGGGCTGGGAAAATAAATGCAGCTACTACCTGAAAAAGGTAACATTGGGATTGTGCTCACCTACCATGGACACATCAGCTGGTCTGTATTGGGTACAGTGAGAGAGACTCTGCTGCCTGGCCCTGTGGTGGCTGACCTCATGTCCATGCAACGAAACCCTCCACCACATACTACTGCTTTTCCATCCAAAATACGGTGGGGGCCTTCTGCAAATTGACTCTTAGGACAAGCCCTGTTATATCTCAGGCTGTATTACCTTCTTTGGAGTAATGCTAGTTGGCAAAATCATTCTGGGGGTAGCGCTTAAATAAAGGGAATAAAGGTGTGTCCATAATTTAGCCCCCTTTCGTTTCATGATACAGATGCTGCTAAAGTCACTTTGGATGGAGACCATGGCCTGCTCAGAACTGCATGGGAGGAAGGAGGCCATGAATACCAGGACGTGACTAGTGATGGCTGGAAAAGCTCTCAGTGTTAGTGTGAGGGTATATGACAAATAAAACTCTTAGAAGCATCTTCAGTGTGCTGATCTACAGCTTTGGCACCTGAAGAGTCAATCCAATCTGTTAAGGGGGAAAGCAGAGTCTGTTAGTGAGTACATATTCCTGCTTGAGGAACGTCCCAAAGGCTGCCCATCTCTGGGGATGTTGGATGCAAAAGCCTTCACAGGACCAGTAATGGGTAATTCCCCATGGACACAGCATGGTCCTGTGCCAGAGGGCGAGGCCCCTGAGCAGACAGCTGTGGGATGCTCTCTGTTTTGTGCAAGAACAATAACAAATAAAAAGAATAGGCACCCTCCATGAAATCCTCTGCAACGCTTAGATTTGATGAGTTTCTCTAAGTGGACATTTGCAAAAAGACAATGAATCAGGATTGCTGCATACCAGATGTTTCCACTGGAACCTCTGACATTCATTGGATCAGAAATCCCCTGAGGAAGTTTGGGTGGTTCAGTATGAAAATGTTCGCATGGAGCCTTCTTCTTTTGTCATTTGCAGCATGTGAAATAAAATGCTGCCTTTGATTTGAGAAAAAAGACATGTTACCCTCTAGCCTTGGTTTTCTGTGTCTTTCCCGTGTCTCTCATGGCTTTTATTGTTATGTTGGTACTAGCACTCAATACCTTTTGAGGTCCCTTTTTCCTTTCCCTGCCTCCTAATTAGTGACCTAAAGGGGTTTGTATTCCATTCTCTGTAGCTATCCCGTTCCTTTTAGCAACAATTTGATGTTGAAGAAGCGTCTCCTTGCCAGTTTCCTCCTGAGCCTGGTCCTGGCTGGACAGTGAAGGCAAACTGTCAGCCTTGCTCTTAAAAGCTCAAGACCTTATCTGTGCAGATTGTTCTCACTCCTGGTAAAACAGGCAAAACCACTTGGTAGAGAAAAATACTTGGGAAAACAGTTGCTTTTGGAACTTCCCACATTCTAAATTTCTGATATGAGAAGTGTTTCTACTTGTATGAAATGAATGTGATTAAAACAGTATTTCTACTTATATGGTAGATGATAATTTTGTAGTTATTACACCAAAGAGCAGAGAGGGACACTGATCACCTTTGTCTTCAGCAGGGGCCAGAGAGGGGGATTTGAGACACCTCTTGTGGTTGTTACAAAGGCAAAATATCTTTTATTCTCAGCCTTCTTTCTATGGATGTATGGGGGTTTCTGAGTCTTCGGTGTTCTTTCAATTTATCAGATGTGTGTTAGAGTCAGATACACCTTCCGATGTAAACACGAAGACTTTGAAATATGGAAATCTTGTATATGCTCTCACAGTCTGAAACTGGTAAATTATTTTTAGGCAATTTCTGTTGCGAATGGGCAAGTATTCATGGATAAGTATTGTTTTTCCCTTTTAGAGTGTCAGTCAGCTAATGCTCTCCAGCTCATGATCAAGCGCTGTCACGGGAGAAGAAGCTGCAGCATATATGCCAGCACCTATGAATTTGGAGATCCTTGTTACCCAGGCATCCAAAAGCATCTTAATGTCATCTACACCTGTGGTAAGTTACAAAATTCTCTTACTTTAAACCTCACTGGGGTCTATGTTTGTTGAACAGTGGCGTGTGGAGAACAACAAGGCTTAAAAAGTTGTTCACCTTCCAGATGGCACGTGGTGATTCTTATTTGGTCAGCACGCGAAAGCTTTGGATCACCAGATTGGTTTAATTCTGTCACTTTTTGTATTCATTGGCTTGATAGAAAAAAGCAAAAAAATGTGGAAATGGTATTTTATTAACCCATTCAGCTGCTTCTTCAAGGCAGGAAAATCTGGCAGTGAAGTCAATCTGCCCAGTGGATGTTTACACGCTGAATATTGGCATCCTGCAGCAAAGCTGTGGTTATCAGTAGGATCCTCATTACTTTGTTCTGTATTTATTTCATTTTGTACCATAGAATCGGGTGATTACCAATCTGTACTCATCCGCTCTGTTAGTAGGAAATCACTCCTAAAATCTTCAGGTAAACATTGCAACAATTTTTCTTACAAAATACTGTTATTTACAAAAAAATTAATAAACAGTTGGAGCTCTCAGTTGGGAGCTTAAGTCATAGCATTGAGCAGACACTGTGCTCTTACCTGACTAGTCATCTTATTTTGCAACAGAGGAAAAATTGTTCCTGACTGAGTCCTGTAGTATAAAAACAACATCTGTCTTCTTACTGTGATGACATTTTGGTCATTTGTACCTGACATATTTGAAAATATTTCCTTCAGGGTTTTGCTTACACAGTTGTCGCTAGGCTTAGCTCAGTCTCTCTCTCTGTATTCCTTTCTGCATCCATCTAGAAGTGGAAATTTTGGTGCTGTGCTGAATGTGCTGAGCAGACAGTGGGACATGCAGTAAAGGAGAAGCTCTCTGTGCCCTCAAACAACAGTGGGTCTGTGGGTCACCCTGTGCGTGTAACTGCAGGGTGCTGAGTGTGACAGAAAGCATTTGAGATGGAGTCACTATAACATTTGGTGTGGTGGCTACAGCATGGTGGATGTGCAGCACCCTGAGGAGCAGGGACACTGATGCAGGAGCATCAGGCTCTGAGCTCGTCTGGCTGTTGTTTCATTTGGCAGGAGTGGCAGGAAGGTTGGGTTTTGTTTGAAGTGATGCAGCAAGAAGTAGCAAGGCTATCCATGCAAAGCCCTCTGAATTTTCTAGTCAGGAAGGTGATGTTTTCATATCACTTTTCTCATAAAAAGACGGGAGAGAAGCTTATCCTCATGGGGATTTGAAGGCAGAGTAGCAGGAAAAACAGGAGCTCCATCCCTCAAAAATCCAGGGAAAACAAACAGAGCCCCATTATGTATTTCCAAGAGGATTTCTCCTTCAAAGGCCTCCACAGCCTTATTCTGGCATTGTGGTCCTGGTCTCAAAGTCCACTACAAAAGGCACTAATGATCTCTTAATCTGACCTTAACCCTCTAGTCCAAGCCTAACTGCATCAGGAAATGAGTCACGCTTGAGAGCACAAAACGGCATGTTTTGCTTTTCCGTGGGTGAAATCTGCCTCATCCTTTGAAGGTGGCCATGGCTCCTTTTCAAAACCATGATCTCAGACATGTCTCTGAGCTGGATTTTGTGATCAACAGACACATATTTCTCGCCTCAAAGAGCAAAGTCCTTCAAAATGTGAAAATGAAATAAACAAGAAATCAAATTCCAGTTCTGTGTGCTTGTGCCAGACAGAACTAAGTCCTGGAATTTTTTTAGAAGAAATGATAAAACCAAACATTTTGGTATTCTTATGGCCTAAAGGATGATAGCAGTGTAGAAAACCTCCCTCTGTCTGCCTCTTTGTTTCAGGTTTCCATAAAGCTGCACACATTATGGCTCCTGGTGTAATGCTCTCCTGCTTTCACCAAACCTGTGTGAGTGAAAAGAGACAGGCTATGACAAATGAACATGACTGCTCTTCCCTATGGCCTGTATCTCAATACACACCCCTGTTTCAAACCTCTTGCACTTGGAAACACATGGTCCTTTGCTGCTGTTTGCTGGAGAGCAGTGAAAGATGCAGTGACCCTGGCATAGCTTGGGAAATGTGACGGTTGTACAAATGGGTTTCTCTGAGCATCACTTCAACCCTTTTGGTTGCTGCTTCAAATAAGTGACCCCATCGCTCTCTGAGATCAGGCAGTGCAGTCAGTCTGCTCCTCTGTGTCACTCCCTGTCTGCCAGACTGTGGCAGAAATGTCCTGCCATGTGTCACTGGTCTTACCTGTGAGAAAAACTGCGATGTGTCCTTGGCCAGTATTACTGACCTGCTGCGCTGCTTCGGAAGAGAGCGGTGGTGAGAGCAAGAACAGTGATGGCCGTGGCCACGTGGGTGGGAGAGTCTTCATGCAGACATTTCCTATGTGAAGAACTTCAGTAACTATGGGGACAGAGGAGCTGAGCTCTGCTTTTGGTGCTAAAGCGTGGGAAGGACTGGAAAGAGACCGATATGTCTTCTTCTGATAGCAACTTATGAGAAAAAAATCCGCAGAGGAAGTAATTTATGAGCTGGCAAAAGGTAATATTAGCTAAAAGCTCATGAGTTGTTGGCAGAAATCACAATTTAGATGGACCATGTGACAGGCTGGTGGTGTTTGTGTAGACCAATGCCTAGTGAAGAGCTGGTGAGGTGTCTTATCTCCCAGTCCAGCCAGGAGGATGTCTGCGAGGTCTCTCAGCCAATCATGTCCACACTGTTCTTCTCTAGCCTGACAGCAGGAGCTGGGCCCTATTCCAGATCTCCAAGAGGTGAATGGATGAGGCAAGAGCTTTGCTTTCTTTAAGCCATATCCATATTTCTTGGAGGTTCATTCCTCTAGCTTCCATTTTCATTGGACATGAGAATTCCTGCCAGACACACACGATTTTGCTGATGAATCTGTTCTTAAATAAAGGTGTCATCTAACTTTTTGCCCAGCTGTATATTTTTAAAATATTGGTTGTAATTACTCCAGCCAGTGGGAATGTCTCAAGTCAGCAGTTCTCCATAACAAACGATACCCCTTTGCATTGCAGGTTCAAGGCCTGTTGGCATCCCTTAGCTGAGAGGGAAACGCCACCAGCTCGTGTGTATGTACGAGACGATTGAAGCAAACAAGTACCCGGCAGCCTGGTGTGATAGAGATCTCTTGTGTGCATTAGGGTCCCATTAGCCCAGCCAAGGAAACAGATGAAAAAATCCTCCAGCGTAAAAACATTCCAAACATGAACCTTGGCAGGAGCTGAAATAGAAAATTTTGGCCTAAAGCCAGATTTAGCTAATGGAATGGTGTGGAAGGTGGGATTTTCCAGTATGTGGGTCCCATTACTGCACTAATAAATACATTAATTATTTTTTCAAAAGAAAAAGGCAAGTTAATTCTGGGAAGCACATAAGGCATGGTGAGGCTGAGTTCTGAGTGTGGCAGCTGTAATAGAGGTAGATAGAAAAATTTTGGTTCTGCCTTTTCTTTAACATACCCTGAAAATCTTAGAGGAGAAAAGAAAATAAAAAAGCATTAATGCAACCAAGAAAAAGAATGCAGTAAAGACTTACTTGAAGTCTTTCTCTCCTTGTTTCCTCTTCCCCCAAACATGTCCCTTTCTCTCTATCTTTCTTAGGTATAAAATATTGTAATATTTGTGAGTAACTTGATAGTGGTTTTGTACTTACTGATAAAACTTACTGTGCTTACAATCTTTTCATTTCCCTAATTGTCCAGTTGTTAACTTCAAAGGCTCCCTTTATTTCTCTATATCTCTTTCCTCTCTAGCTTGCTAGACTTGCTTTTTTGGCCTGTGCTGAAGTCCTAACTCAGCACTGCATGAAAACCTGTGGAATTTTTTCACGCGCACAGTGCCGTTTGGACTCAAGGAAGCGTTGAAGTGTGTGCTTTATTTTAAGACCTATGGATAATTACCATGAAAGTTAAATATTTTCTCAAATCCTTCCTTGAGTGGGGATGAGGGGCTTGTCTGTGTTTAAAGTGGAACCTTATTCTGAGCACCGAAGGTCAAGGGAGCCATTCAGAGTGTCCCCACTGTTCCCCGCTGCCAGACCTGCCTCCCTGTGCAGCCCATGGAGGCTGCAAAGGACCTGCTGTTCTTCAGATGCAGGCATCCATCAGAAACGGCTTGATGGGAATAAAAGGAAAAGATGGGGATTGGGAATTTCTTTGTGTCTAGACGTGTTTCAGTGGGTTGGTTATCAGTCCTGATAACTGGTGACTTTTTAGTGCTGCGGTTGGACATGTGCTGAACAAAATGGAGGAAATATGGCCTTGGATGTGTTTTTGATGTGAATATCTGTCGTACATTTAGATGTGTGCGTGCCTCCTGCTTGATTCATGCTTGCCAGGAAGGGGTCATTGGGCTGAGAGCTAATGAACTGCCATGGTAACTCATAAATTGCTTGGAAAATCCTGCAGTTCTGCCACATTAATAATCCTGCCATCCTGCTTTATGAGGCAATAAGCTGAGTCCCAGGGGCCAAGTGCTTCACATCCCAACGAGAGAACTGCGCAGGTAAAGAGCAAAGCCTGAGCACAGGGACAGCCGCTACTGCTGCCTTGGGGTGTCTGGTGCTGCTGGGAGACCAAACGGGGTCAGGGAGAGGCGGTTGAGGTGCTCTGGGGCGATGGGGGTGCGCTGACCTTTGCTTTCTCTGAGTGCTTGGGAAAGAAGCCTGGCTTCCTCTGAAATGTTGTGTTTAAATAAATGTTCTTTCAAGTTGGACTAGAGGCAGGGTCTGTGTTAAACAAGGCAGCTCTGAGGTGGTTGCCCTCATGATGATGATGATGATGAGGAGGGAGGCAAAAAAGCTGCACAAATTCTCTCCTGTCATCTCAAAGGGACTGTGCTCTGGTCCATTAGCTCCTGTGCAGTAAATCTATCAATGCCTCAGGCTGGATGAATGTAATGGTTCCTTTTGCTCTTAAAATTTATGAATTCATGAATGTAGAAAATGTATTTTTATCACTGCAAAAGCGCTTTCTGTTACTATAAAACTCAATTCCAAGATCTGCAAAAAATAGAAGAGAAGCAATTCCAGACTTTAAAGAAAAAACAAAAGCCTTTTACACCCCTTTGAAACAGGGCAATGCAGGCAGGGTCTTGCTAGAGAAAGACAGATGCAGAATGTGTATTGCGGATTTTCTTTCTTCAAAAGTTGAAATAAAATTGCTGTTTACAAACAAATAAACATTGAGGGCAATCTAGCTCTAGGGATGTTCCACTGAATGTATAATGTCTGATAACGTTTGTTTAACTGGGCTTCGTGTATAATGCCGTGAAACAGAACTCACAGACATGTAGATTTAAAATTCATGGCCACATAGGTTTGACCTACCAAATAAATAAAGAACAGAATAATGATACGATATAATTCCATGTGGCTACTTCTATTGTCAAGACACTGAGTTCAGAGGTAGTTTAGGACATCTATTCAAATCCTTTGTCTTATTTTCCTAAGTTAATAGAAGTTTGTCCAGTAATTTTTGTATCAAGCCTATGCTTCCCTTCAAGCTATAGAGCATTTTTAAAAAAGCTATCCAGTCCTCATGTAATGACAACAAATATTGAAAAATTCATGAAGTGGGGTTCATCTGACCAAGTGTAGACATATAAGCCATAGAGATTTATAGTGTAGACATTCCCATCTGAGAAAAATTCCTTTTACAGGTAATGTGGAGAAGCAGCTGCTTTTGAGGCACAAATCATCTCATCCCAAAGTAAGTGCCTGAAAGAGATGAACTGCATATTTGAAGTGACAGTTCTCCTGTACTGACTGTAAAGGGGGCTCCTGGTGCTTAGCTGACATATTGCTATCTACACGTGGAGCCTCTACAATGCAGATATCTGCACCCACCCATCCCTGGAAGTGTTCAAGGCCAGGTTGGATGGGGCTTTGAGTTACCTGCTCTAGTGGAAGATGTCCCTGCCCATGGTGGGGGTGGGTTGGAACTAGATGCACTTTAAGGTCCCTTTCTACCCAAACCCTTCTGTGATTCCACTGTTCTATGATCTGGTTAGGTGCTTTCAGCCACCATGTTCATATGCAAGTGCTTATTTTGGTCAAAATTATCATTGCCACGTAACAGTAATTCCAGTGTTTTCTACTTATATTTATTGGTTTCCACTCCCACTGTTTGACAGATCTCCAACTCTTATAGATTTATCCAAGTATGAGAGGATGTTTATTTAAATTCCTAAGAAATTACCTCTAGCAATGAGTGTTCTTGCTGAAAAAAGTTCTCAAATAGCAGCTTGGTGTCTTGCACCTCAGCCCAAGATTATATCAGTCTCTACACTTGGGTTTGGAGAGGGATTTTCCTACTAATTGGTTTTACATGGGATTGAGGTCCATTTTCTGCATTTCATCTTTATTAATTCCCTAAATGTTTCCAGGAGCTAGGACGGGGTCAATATATTTGCTGACTTCTTTGTTTGTCTGGTTGTTCTTGTTTTGGACTTTTGTTCTCAAGGTCAGATTTGTTCTGAACTGTGAAGGACTGCAGCTGGTGGTGTGGGAGAGGGGGTAGAATAGATTTTCATTGGTGATCTGTTACATCACCAGTTTCTGCAAGCCAATGGACTTGTTGAACCTGCTTCGAGACTTCTGCCCATTTCCATCCAGGTGAAGGAAGAGCAAGGAGCTTGTTTTCCTTCCAGAAACTTAGACCTCCCATTCAGAATCAGTCATATTTCACAGAACCTGTTAAAAAAACCAGTGGCAGTATAACTGAAGACTGCACCGTGACGGGTGACCAGATAGCTCAAGGCTGACATTTTCTGACTTCTGAGGCTGTGATTTTATCACCTTTGATGATGACTTAACAATTTTTGTGGATGCATTTTCCTGGATCTCAGGGAGAAGCAAAGAGGAAACTCCTCAGTCAGCAGGACTCATCATTTGGATTCCTGGCATGGATCCGTTGGAGTTCATGGATTACCTGAGAGTAAAGGCAAGATGCCATCTCTTTTGCTGGCCAGTGCTGAAGTGAGCGGGGCACGTGCTTTGCTCATGGGCTTGGAGGTACCTGCTCATAAGAGGCGATAGCAGCTCTGCCATCCTGCACCAAGGAGGAACATGCTGCAGGGACAAAGAGCTGTTTTACATTGGTGATTGCACTGGGATGTGAAACGTGACACAAACAGCCTCGTTAGTTTTAAGATGAAGCTTGGTAAATCAGGTAATTGAAAGCTGTCTTTGTGCTGCTCCTGTTTGTCTTTGCTCGCTGTACAGCTCGCTGTAGCTTGATATGAATCAACCCAGGAGAGTCCAAACACGCCTGGCCTGGCTGGCCCAGACACAGCAACTCTTCATTACCAGAGCAGAATGAGCCTGTGTCTGACACAGATTAGGGTAAATAAATATTCTGAGGAAGCAGAGCTCTGCATCTCAGGTGGAGGAGGAACAGGTAATGCTGTCACCTCAAGGGAAAGGCTTGAAAACCCTTTGATTCCTGCAGAGAAGAAATGGAGGCTTGCAGATAAAAATCATTGCCTTGGGGATGGGAAGGAAGGAAGATGGGGCTGGAGGAAGCAGAGAGGGAGTTCAAAGGACACTTTTTATGATGATCCTAAGCAAAATGGGCGGTAAGACAAAATGGGCTACCTTACAATTAGGCAAGGTTTGCAAGCCTGCTGCTGTGGACCTTCGACTCTGGAGACAAATAGAGCTTCTGCTATAGGAAAAGAGTCCCATAAAGAGTTAGCTAAAGTAGTCTGCAACCCCTGACCTCCACTGTTCATAAGGTGTGTGCACATGAGACCTTTATTCTTTTTATCTCTATATTTTGTACTGTTTTGTATTGCTTTGTTTTGTTTTAGTTGGTAAGGACTATGGCCTAAAAGTCACAGGAGAAGACTGCAGGGCAGGGTGGTCAGTCTGTCATAGTGGAGTGGTGATGGGAAGGAGGCAGGTGGGACTTTTGTTTTTCATTCTGGTATTATTAATGTATTTTATAAATTTAGAAATTTAAGAAATGTTTTATAATGGGCCTGTAGTTTCTGCTGTAATAACTGTCATGCTAAACTGTAATATAACCAAGATTTTATGGTGGCTGACACAACTTCGAGGTTACTAAACAGATTTTCTCACTGAATGATTTCCTCTGGCATAAATATGCACAAGTCCTTGAGGCTGAACAGCAATCTGCAATCTAGACAACGGATTTCAGGCCTGGGGTGGATCTGCAGGGTTCTGCCTGGCTGTCCTGTGACCTCCACGCTTGAATGGGAGGGGTACAGCCTCAAAATCGCTCGTGATCCATCCATGATTTCACCCCAGAAAAGCAGATCTACCTGAGCACGATTGAGCAAGGTGACATCCGAGTGTCAAACGTCTAAAGGAAATCTTTCAGGAACTCTGGAGAGAGAGAAGTGGAGTTACATGGGTTATCTATGTGGTGATTTTTTATTTTCTGAAAGCTTAACCCTGCTGTACAGACTTTCTATTCTTTGTCATGTCGATGCCCTTAATGATTTAAAAATTCTGACCATGAGTAAGTGGTAGATATTTATAATTTTAATACCACAGGTTATTTTTTTACCTGAGAATCTCATTGAATAGCCTCATAAATAGGGTTACTATTGTGTCTCCACGCCTGTTAAGACCTGTGCAGATTTCAAATATCGCAATTAACAGTGACGTTGGCAGGTATGAGACTTCTTTACTGGTGAGGAGGTTGGCAGCCAGTCTGCCAGCCCTTTTCAAGGGGACTGCAGGCTGCAGCCAGAGGAATGTCTCAGCAATGAATGGCTGACCCTTGATTCAGCGATCACCCTAACTCCTCCTAATTGAGGTTAATGCCAGAAGCACTGACACCTCGATGCTCACTCATTAGTGCCTGGAGGCTACTGGAGGTTGCTGACAGCTCAGTGAAACACTCATTACATTAAATTTAAAGGGAGTGTTTGACACCATGACCAATTAAGATATATTTGCATTAATATATATTTGCCTTCCCTTTTTAAAAACGTATCAAGGCAATGACATTTCCTTGCACCCTTTATAGAAGGACTCACAGCTGGTGCCTTTCTGCCAGCATGTGCACATTTCTCTGCTGTGCACCTATCACTGCCCTGCTGGTTTCTAGCTGCTCTCTCTCCACGTTAATGTGAAACAAACAGGAAATACTCCGGGATGTGAAAAATGAAAATTTGGCAAATTTGTTCCTGACCATTGCTGTGAATGGATGATGTGGGTTTA